>VMBQ01007769.1:27571-41069 GCA_007657795.1 Dreissena rostriformis | reverse complement strand
TGGGCTGATTTGGCTGGGCATGGGCTTTTGATGGAGGAACAGGGTTGGCGGGGGGGGGGGGGGGGATTGAAAAGGCTGAAACAGGTGGTTGTAAGTTGTGGATAGGATTAATGGTGTTCTTAAGTTTCAATTACTGTTATACAAATGTTCATATTGTGGTCTGGTTGAACAACAATTTGTTTTATTAATCATTGCTTACTTACCAGGATAAATAAGCTGAAGTAAAGTTGCAGTAACACATGATGTGTTAATAAATTGGCAGTTCATTTTGGGGTCTTAGTTGATGTTTTCATTGGTCATTAGTTGCATACACAAACAAATTGTTTCTCACACAAATATCAATTATATCACAATACTGAATAGTATTATAATATAATACAATACTATGCACACATTTTGCAAGTTTTGCTTTATACATCAGTGGGTTTTTTAGGTCAAATTTGGGGCTGAAATATCCAATCAAAAAAAGAATATTTTTATTTAAAATAAATTGCAAAACCTAGTTCATTTCCCAATTTAGCTCTACAACTGGAACCTTAGTAAATATAGTATTGAATATGAACACTTTTTGTTAGCAAAAAAACCCAGCCATTTCCCAATTTTAGTCAAAATGACCCACTTTTTTCAAATCCGAGGGTGCCCAAAATGGTGAAAAAGGACACTGTACATGTATACAGATGTAATACACTTTATCTTTGTAAAAAATGTGTGAGGAGGTCTTACAGACTGTTTTCTTCATGAGAGTTTCTCATACATGTACACGCACATTATCGTCCTCTTTTCTGCCTAATGTACAATAACAAAACGGTGGATTTATGGTTTTGAAGAGACTAACTGATTCCTTGAAACAGAAAATACCATGAAAGTGTTTTGTCCGTGGATAATCCCTTGATCTGGGGCGACATTGAAATATACGTTCATGCACAAGCTTCAAATGTTAATACGAGCCCAAGGGTTAGAAACTAACATTTTGGTCATTGTATTCTTTGAACAAATACCGTATAAGTTTTCTTACAACAAATGTTAGTGACCATTGACTTATGCATCCCTCTTAATTTTTATCCCTGCTTTCCATATCCTTAACATGTTGCATTGTCTCCTGCAGGCAGAGAAGGCCAAGCAGCTTCTGTACCAGGCCAAGTACGGCAGGTTCGGTCTCGGGGACCCGTTCTCCGCGATGCAGCGCGACTCGGACAACATGAAGGACGACACGTTTGACGAGTCCGCCATCAAGTCCATGTATGACAACCAGCTGGCTCAGCTCGAGAACCTGATCGCAACACAGCGCAAGGCACAGCTCAAGATGAGGGAACAGATGTTGGGCATAGAGAAGAAGTACCAGAAGGTTGGTGTATGGCTGGAAACTTAACCCTTTTCCACTCAGATATGCACTTTGATGCGTTTGTAGTCCTTTGAAAATCTTACAAGATTCAAGGTTTAAAGCCTTCATTAAGTTCATTTCCAACCCTAAGATTCTGATGAGCTGCAAAAAGTATAAAACCTGAACAGTGACTCGCAGGCTGTTCTGGTTTTATGCTGGTTGCATATAGCCATTTTCACTTCGCTTCTGAGAGGGCAAGGGTTAAGCTTAAATATTACACTGGCAGTATTCAGAAAAGTTATACACCTGCTAAGATGGCTCTAATGGAGTCACCCTAATGGTCTGTTGGGTTTTCCACATAAAATGTTTATAAGGTTGTGGAGAGAGCTACTGTACATATTTCTCAAGCGATTAAATTGAAAATTAAATAATGTCATCACCAGATAGTATTAATTTGTAAGACCGTCCATCTCTTCATATTAATTATGGCAACTGTTCAAATATCTAACAAACAGACTCTGCCCAGCAACAGAACAGACCTATCTTCGCTAATTTATAATATGAAACAATGACAACATAATATCCTGTTCTGATAAATGCCGTCCGCCATGCTCCGATGGCATCAAAGAAAGCAGTCTCAATTAAATTTGTATTCTAAAAATTACAACAATATGAACCATTCGATTGAATCAATGCAGTGCAAGTACAGGTTCAATTATAATATGCCAATGTATTATATATGCGGTGTCAGGTGTGCTCTGAGCTAGATGATGAGAAGCGCAAGCATGCCCAGGACACGGCTCAGGGGGATGACGTGACCTACATGCTGGAGAAAGAACGGGAACGACTCAACAAGGAGGTAAGATGGACAGCCCATCAACTTTGCACCCACGGTCTCCGTCACTATAAGAGCAAGGGATGTGATTTCTCCTCCTTTCAGCTGATTTCCTCCCTTTCAATGTCAAAATAGTTTTTAGCACACCTGATTGCTCAGGTGAGCTTTTAGGATCGGTCTTTGTCCGTCGTCCGTCCGTTGTCCACATTGGTTTGTAAACACTCTAGAGGCCACATTTCTTCTCCGATCTTCATTAAAATTGGTCAGAAGATTTGTTCCAATGATACCTCGCTCAAGTTCGAAACTGGGTCATGCTGGGTCAAAAACTAGGTCACTAGGTAAAAAACAAGAAAAACCATGTAAACACTGTAGAAGTCACATTTCATGCCCAATCTTCATGTTTTTTTGTCAAAATGTTTGTCTTAATGATATGTTGGTTGAGTTCGAAATTGGTACCGGTCCGTTGAAAAACATGGCCGCCAGTGGGCGGGGAAGTTTTCCTTATTTGGCTATAGAGGAAACGTGTAAACACTCTAGAGACCACATTTCTTGTCCGATCTTCATGAAACTTGGTCAAAAGATTTGTCCCAATGATACCTCGATCGAGTTTGAAACAGGGTCATGCTAGGTCAAAAAAAAAGAAAAACCTTGTAAACACTCTAGAAGTCACATTTCATGCCCAATCTTCATGTAACTTTGTCAAAATGTTTGTCTTAATGATATATTGGTTGAGTTCAAAAGTGCTTTCGGTCCGTTGAAAAATATGAACCAGGTCAAAGCTTGAAAAACCTTGTTTATCTTTAACCACAAAGCACGCAGCTTTGTTATTTGATATGTGACAACGATTGTTCAAATAATGCCACTGAGCAAGCTCTTTTCACAGGTGAGCGATCTAGGGCCATCTTGGCCCTCTTGTTTCAAATAGTTCTTAACTATACAAATGAAGAATTAAATTGAACCCTGTAAGGAGGATGTGTGGCACTTTCCTACCCCGAGATGGTTCTTAAATCACACCCTGTAGAGAGTTTTTATTAAAAGGGCCATATTTACCAGATTGGCAACATGACCATTGTCAAAACTGTTGTCATAGATGGGACAAATTCACAGATTGGCAAAACAACACATTTTCAAAATTATTGTAATTGTTTATTTATGATCTCTAAGAAAGAATTTTGGGATGCGATGATTTTTCTGTTTTTCCAGTATAGAATATATAGTTTAAAAATTGTGTGTGTTCAACTCAACTGCTTTGGGGATTTTGTGAAAACTTTCACAGCTGAATGTAAAGATGGTCTTTATGGAAGGAATTTTGACTGAGACCAGTCTTTGTCCTTTGTCTTTTTGTTCGCTGTAGTATATAAAGTGGATTTGTCCAAACATGTGTTCTTGGGCCATCAGTGTCTGTGACACATTTCTAAATTATATTAACTTTTTCCCGTAAATTTACTTTTGTTAAAACTTATTCCAAATACTGAACTATTGCATTATAAAAGTCCAGAACCTGTTTTCATGACAGTAAAGTATACCTTATGTACATTCTCAGTATTTGAAATTGAAATAATGTTATAATCCTGTTAATAATCGTAAAGATTTCAGACAAAGCATGTCAGGGTTAACATGCAGAAACATGGTAACATACTTGATACACGGTAAATGAAACATGTTCTTATTGTTTACTACATTACAGGTGGACTTTGAGAAAGCCAATACTAAAAAGATGGAAAAAGACTTGAAAAAAACTCTTGCCAGTTTAGAAGACGAGCGAGCTAACTCTGCGAAACATAAGCAGGTTGCATTAATGCTTATAAAAGAGCGCAGAAAACTAGTGGAGAAATTGCTGCAAGAAAAACAGAAAGCTGATGAAGTAGAAAAATTATTAGTTGAAGAAAAGAACAAATCAATGAACATGGCCGACGGTTTAGTTCAAGAAAGTAAAAAGTCATTAAAAATGGAGGCTACCATGGAACGTCAGGCAAGCGAGTTTGATTTAGAACGGGAGCAGCTTAGGAACAAATTATTACGGGAAGAAAATAGGAACAAAGAGCTTCAAGCTCACATTGAATCTCTCATCTGGCAATTAGAAAACGTGCATAATACAAAACCTGTAACGAAAGACTCCGTACACACAGTGGAGATTAAGTCCAATGTTTCAGCTGCTCCATTGAGGCTGTCTAGTGAACGTACTTGGACCTCGAGTCCTCAGACCATTTATGCAAGCAAGCCTGTTGGAAATATAGTGGAACGAGAGGCAGGCTTAACGCCCCGCTCGGCTGGTGATGTGAATGTTCGTAAACATGAAAATGTGCGATATGCAAGTCCCCAGGCGATAAGTGTAGAACGGGGAAATGTTCAGTACGGCGATTCAAGCTACGAGACTCGTGTTGGCCCAATAGGGGCTGTTGCAGATAGCAAACAAGTTCTAGATCATAAACCACTCAATGTCTCAGTTACTGGTCCGACTGTTGTAAGTAGTGGCAGTAGGATCATGGTGCAAACCAATAACCCCTCAGTGTCTCAAGGGCCCGTCAGCCCACGTAGAACTTTAACCATAACCAGGGGTACGCCACCTCCAATACCTCCGAACAAGCCCTCGTTTCCGGTAACTACAACAATTCCTGCGCAGAAGTCATCAACAACTGCCTCAACATCCTTGCGAAAGGAAGAACGTCTGTCTGGATCCAAACCGGTTCATATACCAGTTAGTGTCGTTCACACGTCAACAGTTTCCGCCTCACCGAGTCAACGCACACCGTCACACGAAGGTTCTCCCTCAACACTGCGTAAACCAGCTCAGGTTTGTGTCAATGCAAAATAGGCACTGCTTTGAAAGATTTGAAAACCCCTTTGACTTTCATGTTCTTGCCCCACCCAACTGTGTTGACTTTCTGATTGCTAGCCAAACATTGTTACTAGTTTGTTTGGGTAATGTTTGATGTAGCATTCTTTAGAGCTGATTGAACAGGGATTTTATTTGTAAAATAATAATACTAATAAGCTGCTATATTATTATTGTTAGATATTACTTACAGACAATAGAGGATATTATTGCTTTGTAAAGTCACACGCTTCTTATTTTTATAGACAAAGTCCTAAATTTGTAAAAGAAAGGACTTGCTTTAAGAATGGTTTGTCAAAAATTAGAGAACTGTCGTATAATATTGTGAGTTATAATGGAAAAACGGTCAAATTTATCATAATGACATACATTTTTAAACTCAATCACTTCTGTTAAGTTGGTACTTTGTCTTTCGGTAAGAACTAAACAAGGGTTGGAGACGCATAATTTCCCAATGCACTTTTTAGTATTTGGCACTGCAGTTAAAGGGAAAAGGTTACACTGGTGCTGCTACATGTAGTTGCTAGTTAGTAATCATGTATTGTAATGCACCAACAATAAAAATTATTATGAACAGTTTTAGAATTGTATTTAACAGCTACATTTGTACATATGTTTAAAGATACATTAAATATAATGTGGTTGAGATTCAAAAGAATCGTGAAAAAAATCAATGTTTATTTCATTTATTGAAGTTGAACATTTTCACGTTTGGATCTTTTATACATTTGTCACAAAACTAAAGTGGTGATTACTGCAGACGTGCAATGACACATTGACCAAGTGTAACATGGAACATTGTAATAAATTCTGATGTATTTGAGCCAAAAAAGTCAAATATTCTGTGATTATTTTTTTTTTATTTGTCTTCAATGTATTTGCTTGATTTGGCATATGGCCATGTGACTTTAAGAAACTTAATATAATTTACTTTATACCAGGTTGTGCAACATTTTTGGCTGTTGATTAACAGTGTTGTTGTTTACTTATTGACGCAAGCTGTTAGTTGAAGATTTTGCAATTACTGGAGTTATGATTCTTGAAGGCTGTGCCAATTTTTGTTTATGCAAGTGTGCTTTTTTATTAACTATGTTCATAGCAGAATAGTTTGTCCTTTTTTGAAGATAAGGTTTCAAAAGAATTAAGAAAATTTTGTTATCGTATAAAATGTAAAAACTTGCTTTAAATGATGCATAGTGTTAAAAGCATTGGTTTACTAATAAATGTCCTATGTTTTAAATCATCACACTTTATACTGGTACACAGCGACCCGCAATTCTTCATTTATATTCTATAAACTTTGCTACAAGAATAATATACATTTTACATTTTATGGATTTATGAGCACTATGAAGACAGAATTTAGTTACATAACGGAACAGCCTATTTTTAGTTGTCATTTAAGAGGCATACATTCGGCTACATAATTAATGATTCTTAAATATTCTGTTTTTCAAACTTGTTCCTAGTAGAATTTAGTTCCTAGAACAGATTTATCTACTGTACATGAGCAATAATGGGCAGTAATGTTAGCTATATTTCATAATTGTCTGATATGATTGACTGGATGTAGAACATTTGTCAAGGTTACTCAATACTGAAAAAGTGTGTCATATGTTTGGACAATTATGTGTATTACATGTATAATGCAGATTATGATAATGGATGCTTCAGTGATTGAATATGTTGGTTGTATTAATTCACCTTGTTTAAAGGTCAATTAAGGTCATGGCCTATTTGTATATGCAAATTTGTGCATAGGAACGTTTATAAAGCTGGTTTCTTGAAATCTAACTTCTGTTAAACAAAGATTAGAAATTTACGCCACGTCTGCTATGTTTAACACAAGCCATACCAGAATTTTATTAATAATTTTTGTGATAAGTACATAATTTAAAATTTTGAATATTATTTATTTGGTTGTAATGATTGTGAAACTTGTCTTAAGTCATAAAGAAACTTACCCGTAAATTTTATACCATATTTTATTTATTTGCAAACTTTTTACATACATTTAGGAATTGTGTATTTTTGTGAAGTATTTGTCAGTGCTTGTGTTGTTTATTTGGTGTATGGTGTATATATATATTTATTGAAATTTACACATTTTTGTAGAACGCCTTTCATAATCTTAACAAAAAACCAGTATTTTATTCATTTTATCAACATTTTTACTCGAATGTGTGAGCAGTTTTTGCATGTCATTTTTGAGGATTTGTTTACAGTTTACTGCATATTTCAGCAAAGCGTTCATATTGGATCCTGCCATATGCATCGGGATATGTTGCAATAGTCATTTTCACATCTATGTATTCTTTAACAAGAAAACATAAAAAAATAAAACTGTAGATAAAAACAATTGTCAACTGTGTCTGTTTGTCAATTTTGTCATTTAATGTTAAAAGTGACAGAAGAACTTCCGGCAGCAAATTCTAAGGGTCAATGATTTTCTAATGTCCCATTGTGTATAATCTATTTGTTTTGATGTCAATTAAAAATATGAAATGCAACCAACAACAACAAAGAAAAAGATAAAAAGCTTATGATGATGAAAAAAGCAAATTTTCTGTTGTATTTATTTATTTAAAATTGTTTTTATACCAGCCAAAAACAAGGTTTAAAGGATGTTAATGGAAGTTATTTTGTCAGTCGATCAGCAAGTCAGTGTGTCAGCTTGAAATGTTGTAAGTTTGTGGGGCGAACTACACCCACATTTATCCAGCGATTGAATACAGTTATATGCCCTTGAACATAGCTGATTAAGCGGCGTCATGGTGTAGTCACATTTGTAACAAAGCTTTTTTTTGGCACAACTGCTATGGATAAAATTGACCCAACTCTCTTGTTCATTCCATATAGGCGGCAACATTTCTAATTTTGTCTGTTAAAGTTTTGCATTTTATAAGTCTTTGCTTATTTTGTTTGCAAAAATGAAATTTGAAAAAAAAACAACAACATAACCACAAACATCGCATACAGTTTGCAAATAAGAACCATTTAGGAAATACTTCCAACCTCGTATGTGAAAGATGTGTGCGGGAAGTGATAAGCATTTTCATCTTTATTCATCTTCATACCTGGTGAGTTCACGTGTTATTGTCTTACTCTGCATGTTCATATTGTTCTGTGTTTTGAGTTACTCATATTTAACTTACCTCTGTACAAAGACAAAAGAAATTGCTGTGCAGTTTTCCACAAATTTCAGTTTTTCATGCTGCTTGGACTTTTTCTTGCATACAAGCATTGATCTAACATTTTCAGAATTTAATGAAATTATTGTTGAGATCCTCAGATGAGGTTCATTAAAAAATAGAATAAAATATTTAAAATTAGGCAAATAAGAAATAAAATGTAAGTTCCTGCAATGGTGCTTTCTTTTGTCGTGTAGAGGTTTGACAGTGCATGACATAAGGGAAAAATTTAAAATACTTATTTTAAGGGCAAAGACATTTTGCAATTAAATGGGTTTATAATATGCTTCATTGAATTGTTTTCAAACACTGTAAAACAATTTTGTTTTGTTTATATAACCAAATTTCTTTACTTGGAAATTGGTTTATTTTTGATTTTTCACTATTAACAATACTTGTATTTGATGGGATGTACTATGGGAATTCTTGTGTANCCAAGTTGGTGTTTTTTGGAAAGATACATACACAGTTATTTATGACATTTACTGTACACTCTGAAATAACAAACAATTCTACCCGCATTATACCAAAAGTGTGTATTTATAAGCATTATTACTGGTATAAATTATTAGGTAAATATCAGCGTTACCGCTATTTATATGCCTCATAGTTTCTCTGAGCAATTTCTCGTAATAAAAACAAACCTATGTTTTTCATCAGTGAATGTATATTGCTTTGCACCTGTCTGTCGGTCAGAGAGTCTATTGTAAGGACCATTTCGGTCTGAGAGTCTGTGTAAGGACCATTTCGGTCAGAGAGTCTTGTGTAAGGACCATTTCGGTCAGAGAGTCTATTGTAAGGACGTCACCATTTAGTTAAATTCCATTCTGCATGACATGTAGAGTATGCTTGGACCTATGGTAATTTAAGGTGGTGTGCTGGTAACTTGTGTGTAGTGCAAGACACTGTTGATTTTCAACAGGTCAAAGGTCAAGGTCACAGGCACTTGTTACATGCAATTCATTTCCACATAATATCAATTGAACAATTTGATCAATGAAATCTGCTGGTTAGTTGTGAGTGAAGGAAGAGCCATTTTAATTGTTTAGATATCAAAGGTCAAGGTCACAGGTGCATGCAATGTTAACACAATATGCCAACAATTGAACATATTGACGACACTTGGCTGCAAGTACAGGGGCATACATGTTTTATAATAATCTTTTGTTTGTTAATTGCTTTGACATCCTTTACCAAACATGTTTCATTTCGGAATCCTTTTTATGAATTTTTCTGCTTTTGATGGAATCTTTTAATAGGAACATATTATGTAAAGTAAGTAGTTCAGAAAGGTACTACAATATTCTTATAAAGTCCAATGCAGTTTATACAAAGAATAACAGAACTAATATAGAATGTACATGTAGGTGAATACATGCATTGATTCTTTTCAAATATTGCCAAAAGCTTTTGCAAATGATCTTTGATTAAAAGGAATAATATTATGAGTCATTTGAAAGATCATGAAACATCTTTGGTTTGGATTTTTCTATATTGGTTGCAATTTTAACATTTCTATTTGTATGTGTTTGCTTTCACATTTTTGCATGGTTTTGTTAACATTTTCTTTGTTTGTTTGAATTATGAACATGTGTTTACTCTGTATAAATTTGTCTAGTTGTTGAAATTGCTGATAATACATGATTTTTTTATATTAATCATCCAGCTTTCAAACATAAGCAATTATTTATGCTAGGTAATGCAAAGTATAAAATTGCTTTTAGTGGCACATTGAAATTAGTTAAAAATTGAAGAATGTATCGCTGTACTGATCAACTTATACAACAATGGCTTCATTATAAAACTGTTATTTATGTTTTTGTGACTGAAATATTAAGAATTAATGTTTTATTCAAAATGAAATCTGTTTGAATAAAAAACTATTAATTATTATACCACACATTAAACATGTGTGAATCAATTAAGAAACACCATATTTAGGTTGCTTTGCTCAAATTTGCTATTTAACTTGCATTAAGTTTCAAATTTTGTGGGCTTAAGACTTTTGAGGTTTCTGTTTTAGTGAAGTGTCTTGGTTAATGATGTGTACCTTATGAACTGCAGATCTACTTTGCTATCTGCACTATTCTGCCATGTAACTTCCCTTTTAGCTTTTAATATCCTTCTCAAACTTAAAAATGCATTGTTCATACCAACCCATGCGAAAGACAAAAAAATCTTACCGGACATGAGGTCCGATAAATTAAAAAAATGACTGGACCTTGCCAGATTTTACCTGACCTTGCTCTTCTTAAACCAAACGATCGAAAATACCTTTTATAGAGTTTATTTGTATTTTATTATTATATAAACACCTAAATTGAAATCCGTTCTAAAAAAACATTATGGTAAAACTTTCAATTAAAAGTGAAGATTGCTTTGTGATTTAAAATAAACATGAACCAGTCCGTAATTTTGTTTTACATATTCCTAGTTTTTTCTCACTTTTAACCAAACAAATTTTGTACATGTTTTTTTTGTCGGACACGATGTCCGACAGTTTCGGGAAAAATACCGTCTTTCGCATGGATTGGTCATACTATTCCAATTGTTTAATTTTATAGGATTTATAATAACACTCTAGAAAAGAAAAAAATGTTTATAAGATTAACTTGTTTTAAAAATAATTATATTGTTGTTCTTTTCGTAACCAAATTATAAAGGAAAATGATACAAATGATACAAAGAAATTTAAACAATAAGCATGGTAAATTCTCATAGTTTCTTACCTTACATTTACAACGTTTTTATTAGTTTGACTTTTCGGACCCAGCAATACTATCTGCAGCTTCCAAGCCAGTTGAAAGCATTTTGGCAAGCTAGTTTCTCAGGAATGGCTCGAGGAATTTCATTCAAACTTTTAACCTTTATTCCCCATAATGAAATGACCCATAGACCATGCTAGTTTGGAAACTCTTGTTTGAAATTTGTCATAATTAAGGGTCTTTGTACACTTTGCAATTTTACATATAAGCTATATAGATAGGTTACGGAGCCCCTGGAGTGGATGGGTGGGGTCAAGGTCAAGGCCACGGTAACATAAAATCATATTATAGCCAAATGGATTCAACTTAATTTCTTTCTCGATAACAAATTGCAATGAAACTTCATACATAAATACCTCATATCCAGACCTAGCTTTGGATTTGATACAAGGTGGTGGGGTCAAGGTCAAGATCATGTTTAGTAAATATAGAAAAAAAGAATACATTCTGCTCAATAATTTAAGAGAAATTTTGGTTGCATTTGGCATGCATGAATTCAAGGTAAAAGTCACTCTTACTAAATTGAAAAAAGGGATTCAGCTGAGTACTCAAAAACAAATTGTCATACAACTAGATCATCCAGGGTTCCATCAAAACTTCATATGAGTATGCAGATGGGGTCAAGGTCACTGTTACTAAATATCGAGAAATGGTTTCATAATGGACATAAATGCCTTATAACCATAAATAGCAGATGAATTGCGTAGTGTGGGGTTAAGGTCAAGAGATAGGTCTGTTAGTAGATATTTGACAATTTTCTTTTATTATCTTAAAAATAAATTGAGTATTTGTAATGAAACTATATTCATGGATTCCCTCAAGGGATTGTTCATGGGATTGGTGTGATCAAGGTCAAGGTCATTGTTTTTTAACATAGAAAAGGTGTTTCGGCATAGTACCTTGAAAACGAATAGAGCAAGTTTTATGCAAGCATATATACATTCTACAACATCTTCATTTGTGTTTGCATATGGGGCATATTGGGTCAAGATCAACAGTCAAGGTCATTGTCAGTAATTATAAAAGGATGGTTTCAACTGAAAATAAATGTTTACATTTGTATGTGGCTCATAGAATATTTATGAAATGATAAAATACTAAATTAGTTAATAGCTATAATAACTTATCTTTTATACAGATTGTTTTTTTTTTTTTAAGTGCCTGATACTTTGACAAGAAAAAAAAGCTCTTGTTACAACGTGAATCTATTGCTGTTGTCACCCCCCTCCCCTCTCTCTTAACAGCATGTGTTCTAGCCGCATTGCATGTTGTTTGTTTCAGTTTCGTGATGATAGTGTCGATAGTATCGCCTCTGACTTGCACGCTGATTTCCCACTTCCCCCACCCACCTCTGAAACCTTTGACTTTCTTGGTCCGGAGATGGCCGACCTTCAACAGCTCCTGGTTTCCATGGTGTCAGGTAACCAAAGCAACCAATAAGTGAATTGTAATACATAATTAAACTATGTATGCTAATTTATAATTTTGATACAATATTTTATTTATAACTCGAGTATTTTTGTCTATGATTCATGTTCATTGATATTATATGTTTATTGAAACAACCAATTCATGTAGAATAATAATCACAACTGTTAACCAATTTGTATAATGTATTTACCATATTGGAACTAATTAACCCTTTTCATGCCCCCTTTAAAAAAAGGGGGTATATTGTTTTTGGCCTGTCTGTCTGTCGGTCTGTCATTCTGTCTGTCCAAAACTTTAACCAATATTAAAGTTTTGTCATAACTTTTGCAATATTGAAGATAGCAACTTCATATTTGGCATGCATGTGTATCTCATGGAGCTGCACATTTTGAGTGGTGAAAGGTCAAGGTCATCCTTCAAGGTCAAAGGTAAAAAAAAAAATCATAGCGGCGCATTAGGGGGCATTGTGTTTCTGACAAACACATCTTTTGTTTTTATTCAAGAGTATAATGTAATTCACAATAAATTACATGTACCCACATAAAATGGGCACCCAAATTTTGAAGCAACATTTGAGGGAAAAACACTTAGTGTACAAATTTGCGTGAAATGCATGGTACAAATTACTCTTAATCCATGCTATATAATGATTTACAAAATCTTGAAGTTTGTATATATTGACATGTTCACGTTTTGGTAAATTGACAAAAATTGAACAAAACATGTTTCAGAACTGCAAATTTTCGTTGTAGTAATGATATTTGCAAGAAAAACTAATACTGAGCATTTACCATTCTCTCAAATATCCATTTTTTGCATCTTTTGACGATTTAAAAACCAGAAAATTATTAAGCGTTACAAACGCGAAATGATTGAATAATATTTTGAGTTTTGTTGTTATTGTTATATTTTGTGACTTTATGAGGATTAATTTTTTATGCCCCCGGTAGGGTGGCATATAGTGATTGCACTGTCCGTCTGTCCTTCTGAAATTCCGTCACACTTGCGTTAAGGTTTCAAACAATGGTCATAACTTCTATGTCCCTTGAGATATAACCTTCATATTTGGTATGCATGTGTATATGGACAAGGCCTTTCCATACGCACACAAATTTTGAC
>VMBQ01007768.1:27238-42986 GCA_007657795.1 Dreissena rostriformis | reverse complement strand
CATTTTCCGGGCATATCATATAGCGCCGCATCCCGCACCAAAAATGCACACAAGAAAAAAGTGGCTGTGGTAATATTATATTCAATGTCCCTCTAGTCAATAATTGGATAATAGTAATGGTATATATGTTGTGTGGACGTTTTGCTGAATGTAAAATTTGATAAGAATCAAATAGTTGTTCATTTTGATACATGAACGCATATATTTGTACATGTTTATCAATGGGTTAAGACAATGTACATGGTACACGTTGAAAGAAATAATTATATCTTTCCAACAAACGCGAACGACTTGCATGTCAGACAACTCTTACACAGAGATGTGAATAACCTCCTCGAGTTATTGAGAGTTTATCTCAATCTTGCACACGATCGATAAGTGGCTAACGTATATGGTATTGACGGTCGACTTGAAAGTGGCCATTTCGAATTGTGGTATTAATGTTTTCGTCGGGTCTAGGAGAATTCTCACAGATACAGTAGTGTTTTTGAGATTGTAAGTACGGTTTACATAAACAATTTATTGTACTGGACTTATCATTTGCAGTCTCAGTCAGTCTCTGTAATTTTATGAGTATCTAACTTTAAGAGCATGCGTTATGCTTCCTTTCTTATCTGTTCGGTATGTAACGGTGCTTTGTGTGTGCTTGTGCATTGCGGTACTATTAAATACTTACTAGCATCAACAGTGTCGCAATCGATGCATATGAATATGCATATGAATACATATGAATATATGTGTTTAATATAATATTTGCCGTTTCAAATCGTTAGCAGAAGTTTAAACATATCGTTGAAAGTGAATGTTGCTGTCCCGACAATGTACTATATTGACTTTGGATGAAAGACATAAATAGACTTAAAACTTATACCAAACATGATAATACATTCGAAATATTTATTCAGGCATTTGTAGAAGACGAGCAATTTTACGTTGTACATAAGTTAAAAACAAGCTCTCTGTCATCGTCAATCGAATCGAAGGCGTTTGACACACCGTGTCCGAACTTGTCGTGTTTCGTGTCATTGTGATTGCTTGGTTTCAAGGATTGAGAAAACATCATAGTATTTTGCATAGACGGGTATGTCAGTAAACTTTTATAATAAGCGTCCAGAATATGTGGATCAATATGGGCGAAAGCAGAGTCTCTAAATGCTGGATGCACTTCCTGTACGCGCGTGGACGGAACATAAACCGATAATGTTTGGTTTGAGATAAAAAAAACTGGGCGTATTCCCAGTTTCGTATACGCGAAACCTGTTGATGAAGTTGATATATGACTTGCAGATTTGTTTGTGTTGGTTTGCAAGCCCTGAGTCGGAACGGGTCCGCGAAACGACGGGTAGAATGTTGGTACGGACGGTGACGTTGAATAGCAGCTCCCGAATATATTTAGACATGCCAGGTTTTTTGTCGAGTATGACGATTGGCCAGCTGATATAGATGGTGAAACGTGATTGGCTGTTGAACTTGCATCTAAAAAAAGATTGATTGTTAAGACAATCGCCTGTTATAGAACCATGCCCGTAGTTTGTGTTTTACTGCCGATGGCAGAACATAACTCGGGACCAAAAATACTGCTTGATAAGAAATCGCTTTGATATTTTGCCTTTACACAAATATGACTGAAACTTTATGTAACTGTATCTCCTTAGTGGGAATGGTTTTATTATCTCGAACAATTCGTATCGGATTTTAAAGATTCAAGTTACTGCTTCTTCCCAAAAACAGACTCAAAAGTATTTATGTATGAATAAGTGAGTTGATTCAATCGAGCTACAACTAAATAGATTTTAACAACGATCAATAAGGTAAACATATAAAAAGTAACAAATTCATCATATTATTAACAACTTTGTATAACTCAATCATATTATTGTGTGCCCAAAATGAGCACATGTTTATCATTGTGTTTAAGGTCAATACATGACTCTACCAGAGCATCTCTCATCCATCTCTGATAGTTTTCTGAGCGGAGGTGATATGTTCTTTCTGCCGTCAAGCACAACTCCAAACGTGGCCATCATGGCTTCAAGAGAACTTCTGTAATCATGATATAAATAAAATACCTGATACGTATGTCGTTGGAGACAGTTACTGCCGAAACGGGATATTGTTTACAAGTGTTTACAGCCCAGTGGTGTACCGGTTGTTTTTATCGTTTTAATTAGAACGCATCTTAACGCACGTATTATATTGACCGAATTGCGAGTATATTACGAGGTTTGTTGGAATGTAATATGCGAACAATGTTAGTGACCTATATTTCGGCTTTTGGCTTTGTGATATTTCGAGAGATCCAAGTGCAAGATGATTGGAATAACCAAGCATCAACACGGTACATAGTGTCATTTTATGTTATTTATGCAATAAAGTAAACTATAGTTGTGTCCTATAGGTGGGACATAAGACATAAACATATGTCCAATTTGCATTTCACAACTCGGTTTTGAATGTAACAGTGTTCACGTGGTGAGAACTGAAACTACAAACAAAACATGCAAACGATCTGCAGACGAGACGGTTTTGACATTTCATATAAGATGAGGGATGCAATAGCGCGATATTCAATAAGTGACCCGTTTAGGGCCGTGACTCGTGATAAGTTGACAGCTGTAATCAGCGCTCACACCACGCGCGCTGCGAGTTCTCACGCGTTATCGCGTGACGCGCGATGATTGGTCCCGGCGTTCCCGCCAGGGGGCACTGGGCTGCAGTCTCTTTCGCGAAACTCTCGTCGAGAGATTGTTTAGATATGAATGTTATAAAATGTGCTCGTGGGAATTTAAAACTTGAATAAACAGTCGACCGTACGAACCAAACATTGAAATGCTAATTGACTACGTTTTAAACTGTAAACACGCTTGGTAACATCAGAAAATAAAATCGGTTCGCTTAGTTAGGAAAATCAGGCCACTACTTTAGAAGGTTAATATTGCTTGAAGATATATACAAGTTGCATACGAATAAAGTCAACTCTAATGAAATTTTATCTCACGTTGGCACGATCACTGACATATGTCCTAGTGTCATGGGAGGCGGAAAACTACAACGGGCGAGGCATGGTATAGGGGTGATAACCCAAAAAAAGGGTTAGGGTAAGGGTTAGGGTTAGGGGTCGGGTTAGGGTTAGGGTTGGGTTTAGGCTAACCCAAACCCTAACCCGACCCCTAACACTTACCCTAACCCTAACCATAACCCTCTAACCCCCCCTTGCGCAATGCCATACCATGCCTCGCCCGTTGTAGTTTACCGCCTCCCTAGTGTCATACGCAATTATGACAACCTAATTTCAGATCATTAGCTGGTTCTGAAGATGCAAATATACATTTTAATAAATCCCAAATTGAAGGAACATCTATTAAATTGTTGTTGTAATTCCTATTTAAATACCAATAACAAAAAATGTTCGATAATAATCATTACACACAATTATGGAAAGTTTCTCTCGTAGATACTTTAACAGCCCGGAGGATGGTGAGAATGAGTAAGAAATGAGTATTCCCATATGTGGCGTGTTCTGCGAAAACTGGACAAAATGTTTGTGCGTAAATTGTCATCCCAGATTAGCCTGTGCAGTCCGCACAGGCTAATCAGGGACGACAATTTCCGCTTTTTTGGAATTTTTCGTTTAAATGATGTCTCTTCTTAGCGAAAATCCAGTTTAGGCGGAAAGTGTCGTCCCGGATTAGCCTGTGAGGACTGCACAGGCTAATCTGGGATGACAATTTACGCACAAGCATTATGCCCAGTTTTCTCAGAACACGACACATATGTGATCAACCATTACCACATGTCAGATTGCACATAAGGTTACCATAGCGTTTTGTCAGCTTAAACTAGCCAAAACAGATGTGATCGATCAGCCAGTTACATTTGGACGAGAGGACACTCGAAGGTTGTTCATGTAATAGTGCATGTTTATTAAAAGTCCTCTTAAAGAACTGAATATACATGCACACGAATGTAAATATATATATACTCAGTAAACGAATTCCCTTAAATGTAGTTTGTACTGGGTTTTTTTTGCGCATTTATAACGTCCAATTATTATCGCCGCTATTTTCTACGCGTTACTGTATATACTTCACAAGCCTGAAAATTGTTTTTATTTTACTAAGAGCCAGGCTTAATTCCAGTATATGGAAATACAATAAGTATTACCTGCATTTGCCTGCCTCTCGAAAACCCTTGGCAAATGGATTCCGTGCAATCTTCAAACGCGTTATCTGGAAAAGAATCAGAATGAATTAGTAAAAGTAAAACATTGTCGTATATTAATTATTTTAATTTGTATACATGTATTGCTATTTATGCAATTATGACAGTATTTTTTAATGCAGTTATAAGCACTTGTCCCCAATTCAATAGTGTACACCATGTGTCATGATCTATTATATATACTGATGATGGTGTGGAGAGGGATGCCCTCGACTCCCACATACCTATTGGCAAGGAAAAAAAACATATAGAACACACACAAATGTTACAGGGATGTAAATAATGCCATTTTTGCATACACTATACATACATATTTGTTTCAGTATTTTTAAAACGGTAAAATCCATTACAATTAATAATCTGTCCATAATGCAATTGATAACAAAATCAATTTTCAACGAGAGATCAAACCAAAAATGCACATAGCGAAGAATTTTACGACCTTAATTATGAAAATAACCCGTATACGAAATTGAAGTTTGCGGGTACTTTTTGTAATTTACAATTCAGAACTATTCAGAAGATAGAAATAATAAAACACAACTACGTATCAAACATCAAAGACTAAATGCAAAATTGGAAGAAAAAAATGAGCCCCAAACAGTCGTCGAGGTATTGTTCAATTATGAATGTTAGAAACATGTGCTCGATACAACATCCACATGGGGTCACTGATGGCAATGAAAATGTCGTAAAATCGTCAGTCGATGTTTAATACGGGCAACATTTTTTTGTACGTGTCCTATAGGATATAAAAAAAGAATCCTTAATACGTATTTACCGATGTTATCAAATTCAGCAGGCTTTTGAAAATTCGATTGCTGTTAAAATGAAACTTTTTCCTTAAAACAATGATAACGTATCTGCTTGAATCATGCTTAAACAAATCCATGCCTGTTGAGGCACTTGATTATCAAAACGAAAAGCTCATTCTGATTGTTCGCGCCGAAAACGCTTGCTGCTTTCGGAAAACGACAATTTTATCAACTTCTTCAATGGTTTTTATCAAACGTTGGAACAATCGGTAATAGTACTTGCGATAACTATTTAGACATGTAGTGGCAAAACACTTCAGACAAACGACAGCAATATCTTATTAAAGATTCAGGAAATCGTAGATTCTGTTAATCGATTTAGGCATCTGCGATAATCATGGTAGCGCTTGATTAACGTAAACATCTGCCATTGTTAACGGAGTTGACTTTAATAAAAACAATGCGCTATACAATTAAACAAGCATTAGCTGGTTCAAGTGCCCACTGTGAATGGGATACACTTAAAGGTATCTCTGTGTCAAGTCAGGGTTTGTTTTCGATTCGATAACGTTTGTCACTATGCGCAGAGAAGGGTCAAAGGTGGCCTTTAAATGATTGTCTTATCGCTGTAATTTTAGTGTGATTGTCAATTAGAACGCCATCTGCCGCTACATGCAATCATGTCCACGTATTCAATTTTGAAGACAAAAAGACATATCGTTATATTATATATTTCAGCTAAGACTAGCTCTTACTACAACGAAAGTTGCTCGGAGAAAGGCCTCCCTAAATCCAGGAGGGGGGCTGCAAATGTTTTGGTATAAATGATTCGACTAGACCTTTCTTATTTAATATGATTGCGTCGACCTATCATCCCATTGTATTGCTATAGTAAAGGATGTTAAACCTAGAACTGTTCAGACATTTTCATGTTTGTGAAATGCCTGACTGCAGTGGTCAACACCGAATATCTTTATGAGCCTCGCTATATATTCAAAGCGGCTTTAATGCATGTGCCCAAAGTATCGTCCTACATAAGCGTGTGCAGTCTGCACATGCTAATCAGGGACGACACTTTCAGCTTTTATGATATCTTTCGTTGAAAGAAAGTCTCTTCTTGGCAAAAATCCAGTTCAGGCGGAAAGTGTCGTCCCTGATTAGCCTGTGCAGTACGCACATGCTAATATGGGACGACACTGTAAGCACATGCATTAAACCCCCTTTTCACAGAGCGAGGCTTATAAATATGCTTTGGCTGTACTCATGTATAAACTATCAACTTATGTAAAGTCTGTAAAGCCGCATATCAAACGGTTAATGTATCACATAATAGGTTTTGATTGACGGAAAAGTTAACTAGTACAGGGAAATATAGAGCGGACGTGGTGCGTTTTTGTAGAATACAAAGGCTTCAAGGTAAGTGGGATAATTTATGCGGACATAAACATTTGAGTTGGACATTGATCCGGTGAAACGCGTTGATAGCAAGTTTCGCGACATCACGTGTCCGTCTGTACGGGTTACTTACGTACGACCTATAAAAGTGCGTCTGTCTGGCAATTTTAATATATCTTATACGTATCGCTTACAACTGATCATAATAAAGATATGTGGTTTGATTACACCGGTTATCACATGTTATCACCTGATATCGCAACGTTTCACATTGAAGGTAAACGTGTAAGTCGATTGTAGAATCAGGTGAGACTGAATTATCATATCACACCATACAGAGACATGTATTTGTGATTCATAGTCGAAGATTGCATCACTATATGTATTACACCGTCTGGGTTGATCGCAACCTAGCGTCTATTTTGGTACAATATACAACACGCCACCGTCAATATATACGAAACTACCATGCTCTGGTGCAAACATGCGTCAGTTGGAAATGACTAACTAACTTCAATGCCACCGGGGCACTAAAACTAGCATTATTTACCGGAATTAAGAACACTTATCCTGAGAACATTGTAACACCCCATATGATAATTAAATATTTGATCTCTCGAAAGTGAGTGTACGCAGCCGTATGCTATCTTTTACCAGTGTTGTAAAACCCAAAATTGGCCCACTCGATCATCGATTGACACGAATCAACTGTTGAATTATGAAAATCACCTTGGATAATCCTGTATAATCAAGAACTGTTAAAAAATAGTAAAAGATCACCTCAAAGCACTGCCTTTCATGATGATTGTTTCACTTTTTAACAAGGCACTGCCTCTTGGTTGTTTTGTTAGTTTGCTTCAAATAAGGTTATATAAATGAGCCGCAACTGGGCTTCATGAATTTGCAGTCCGCACAGGCTAATCAACGACGTAACTTTAAGCTTATATGGTATTTTTCGTTTAAAGGAAGTATCTTCTTAGCGAAAATCCAATTAAGGCGGAAAGAGTTGTCCCAGATTAGCCGGTGTGGACTGCATTGGGCTAATCTGGGGTGACACTGTACGCCCATACATTAAGCCCAGTTTTCCAGAACGAGGCTCAAATAAAATCATGTTTCACTAAGTGCTGCTTTTTGATCCTGGAAGTTTACTCCAAGAAAGGGTCCATACAAGAACACATCGTTTACACTAGGCAATTACCTCCTGGTTTTGGTACGCGGTGACTGCGATGAAAGATGTCTGAGGGAACGTGACGGAGACGCTGCACGAGTTTTCTCCCTTGTCCGTGAGTGTGATGCGCGGCTGGAACTTCTGCATTGAGAGAAGGGATATCTGAAACATACAACGAGCGCTGTGTTTTCTCGCATACACACACAAGAGTACAAATATGAACTTGGTTGTTTTTTATCTATAATTTTAGCATGTAAACATGAACATTTACCTGTCGTGTCGATATATTATCTGCGAGCATACTGAGTTTGTTATGCACGACCATTCAATAGGCGGTATATAAAAGGTATAAATAATAAAAATGAGGAAAAAGTTTGACTAGATAACAACCATAATTAACCTTGATGTATAAACATATGAAAAATTAAAAAGCGATTAAAATATTCTCACAAAGGTTTCAAAAATCTGCACAATTATGTTTGCTTTCTTGAAAGAAAATACCAATCGTGACGGTAAGAACAGTTTAAACTAACGAGATCACGACTTTCAAGCTTGTGTGAACAGTTCCTGGTGTGGGGGGCATCAATGTTGGCGAGTATCATCCATTGGAAACGAAGCTGTCAGGGTACTGGGCGTCGTTGTTGATGACTTTGATCAATCGGGTACGAACCTATCCGGGTGAGGTGACCCCATTGTTGGTGAGTATTATCCATTGGGTAGGTACGAACCTGCCTGGCTGCGAGGGCCTCGTTTATGGTATGTATGATCAATTGGGTACAAACCTGTCCGGGCAATTGCCTCATTATTGACCTCATAGTTTGAGACTATTGGGTACGAACCTGTCTGAGTTAAAGTGCCTTATTCTTAGTGAGTGTGTTCCATTGTGTACGAACCTGCTCGGGTAATAGGGCCTCATTGTTGGTGAGTATGATCCATTGGGTACGAACCTGCTCGGGTAATCGGGCCTCTTTGTTGGTAAGTATGATCAATTTTGTACGAATCTGCTCGGGTTATGTTGGTGAGTATGATCAATTGGGTACAAACCTGTCCGGGACAATGGCCTCATTAGTGGCCTCATTGTTTGTGACTTTTATCCATTGGTTACGAACCTGTCTGAGTTTAAGGGCCTTATTCTTAGTGAGTGTGTTCCATTGTTTACGAACCTGTCCGGGTAAGGTGACCTCATTGTTGGTGAGTATTATCCATTGAGTAGGTACGAACCTGCCTGGTTGCGAGGGCCTCGTTTATGGTATGTATGATCAATTAGGTACAAACCTGTCCGGGCAATTGCCTCATTATTGGCCTCATTGTTTGTGACTATTATCCATTGGATACGAACCTGCCTGAGTTTAAGGGCCTTATTCTCAGTGAGTGTGTTCCATTGTGTACGAACCTGTCCGGGGGACGGGGCCTCATTGTTGTTGAGTTTGGTCTTCTCGAAGGAGACCACCTGTGCGCTTAGTACCTCCCCCGCCATCGTACTACTGGTTCCCCTTTAGCGCGTCACCCTAGTCCATATAAACGGACACCCAGAGCCTTTGATGATTTTTGCTATGGCGGCTCTGGGAGTCCATATTTTCTTATTCACGCCGTATTTTTTTTACTATTCAAAGGCACTGGCCGTTTAATGTAAGGTTCCGCGATCTTGTATTCCAATTTTCACATTTTTTATACAAATAGTAAAGAAAACGAACATTTCAAAGTGATCAAGGTATTGAAATCGGCAGTGACCTTCGGCGTCACAATCAATTAAAAGCAGTAACAATACGCGTAACGGCCGGCTGTGATATAAACTAACAAATATGCATTCGTGTACCCCCAATAATGTCAAAATATCTCTATGTCTATGATTCTGCTTTAGCTAACAAATGGCAACCCATATACCAAACATGAATGAAGTAGTTAATAAACAAATGTCCCGTTACATTAACATGTATATATATAGGCTAACTCCTTCATGCCTTGCAAACTCGCTATGTTTGTCTATCTAAAAGGTATATTATTATCCACCTGGCTATTTTAAATCGATATTACACAAATTTATATTGGAAATGCCATAAACAATTTTTATAAAATGAACATCAATAAATGCTGAATACATGTACGTTCGTTTTTGCAAAAAAAAAATATATTCAATAAAAAAAAAACATTAACGAAAGACAAAATAGCACAAAACGTCAATTGCTAAATGTCATGGTCAAACATATAGCCAAATAGGTAGTTAAACACGAAGCTGCCACAGACAGTATATTCCTCGCCACTGGTAAATTGTTGTCGAAAGGGTACAGCAAATATTTGCGATTTTTTTTTAATCATTTGTGTTTTAAGAAACCCCGCGATCACAATGCCCTGGAATTATTGAATTTGAAAAAAATAACATGAAACCTCCTTAAAAAGAATAACTGTAATTGTAAAACCTTGACAACAAGCGCTGAAGCACTTTGAGATAATCAATGTGTAAAAGTTTGAAGAAAATCGCATGCAAAATTAAGGAGAGAAGTTGCAAACATAAGCTTTTATATGTAATTGTAAACACGTGTCATTTTTTTATGAATCAACCGAGAAACGTAGACACTATGCGCTGTAGCACTTGTAGATAATCATTATGAAAAGGTTTTATGATAATCGCATGTCACATGTAGGAGTTGCGCACAGGAGAGTGTGAGAGGCATAAGCAAGCAAGCATGCACGCGTCAATGCATACACGTACCCACGCGTCCACGCAAACACGCGCCCACGCGTCCACGAATACATGTACCCAAGAGTCAACGCATACACGCATTCACACACCCACGCATACACGCACCAACGCGTCCACGCGAACACGCACCCACGCGTCCACGCATACACGCACCCACGCGTCCACGCAAACACGCACCCACGCGTCCACGTATACATGCACCCAAGAGTCAACGCATACAAGCATCCACACGTCCACGCATACACGCACCCACGCGTCCACGCATACACGCAAGCACATACGCACTCCCGAACAGAATGACTATTACAATATTCATCCGTCTTTCGGCTGGGGATAATATAATATGTTTGTAGAACATTTAGAAAATCAGTTAAGTAATAACGAAATTAATTAACATATATAATTAATATATTACCTGTAATATATATAATAGTATTTGAAGTTTCGAGAATCAATTTTTGTCACGAACTACTCCAGGTTTCGTTTATTTCCATGGGTAGCCTAATTTAGCCAAAGGAGAATTCTAGACGCTTGTCAAGGACATTGTAACGCCGAAAGTCACTGCCAAATGTCAATACCATGATTACTTTTAACTGTCCGTTTTCTTTAATATATGTATTACAAATATGTATGTCACCTACGTCGAAAAGCTTGACGGGTGCGGGTACGGTGGTTATATCATATGCACTGAAAACGTCGTCTTGTTCAAACCCATATCCGCGTATGGACAATTAAAAAGTGCGCTTAAAATTTATTATGATTTTTTTTTTAATTTAGTGTCTTTTTTGTATTTCTTTACATGCCAATACAAAGGCAAATAATGTTTTTTAATTTATATCAAACCCAAACTCACCTGTGGTATACGTATCTGTACTTGTGTTTGTCCACAGGCACCAAATCCATGGCAACACGGTACTTTGTTAGCTTCTTCAAACCGGAAACCCTGATCCAAAGCGCGGGAAACATGCGTCTGTAAGAATATGTGTTTCTGTTTGTTCTACTGTGTTGTTTTTTTTAATTTAAATATGACAGTTTCATACTATTTATAAAGCATTCAATTTCTATATAACAAACACGTATTTTACCGCATACTGGTGCTCTTCGCAATATTATGTTAAAATGTTTTATATACATGTATGGCCAACCGTATTGCCTATTCCGCTTTTCATTTAAATGATGAAGTTCTAATATCTTTATTAGCAAATGTGGGAAAATGGGGCTTAATGTATGGGCATGTTCACAAAATGTGTTCTTCTCAGATTAGCCTAGATTAGTCAACTATTATGCTTTAAGCCCCGTTTTCCCAGAGTGCATTTTAATTATATATCACATGGTCGGGTTGCACCACATTTCAAAATATAAGAAGACTATAAGGAATAAATACCTTTATAATTCACATAATGTTATGTATATAAATGTTACTTTTTTAAGCGATGAAAAACGCATGATTTATCAGCAAACGCATTGCGGCAAAAATGTTTATAAAAAACGTGGCATATGAATATTCTACTAATACGCAGGTCAAAGTGCTATAACGGTTGATCAATGCAAACTTAAGTTAGTTTAAACCCTTGTTTGATGGTTTCAAATGCCCGCCCGCCCGCGAAAAACCGATAAGGATTACACGTCTTTGTAAAAACTTAAGATAAATGATAATTACGATATATTTTTGAATAAAGCAAAAATCATTTGCACTTACATCCACGATTACTTTAGTGCAGCAATTGTATTAATGTTACTGGTTTCTTTTTCTTGTCCGTTAAATGTTTAAGATGCGTTCTGTGAACAAATTGGCTTCATGCATGTGCTTAACACGCTTCGTAACACAAATTTGAATTCATTTTATTTATTAGATGTTGTTTTTCTTAACGCCCATGTATTTTTCCACTTTCCGCTGTTATTGAATTATAAGTTCAAATGAGATTTCTTCTAAACGAAAATCCAGTCAAGGCCGAAAGTGTCGTCCCTGAAAAGACTGTGCGGAATGTACGCACGTGCATTAAGCCCAGTTTTCTCAGAACGAGGCTCAATTGATCGTGCATGTTCGTGTTTGAAGCTACACACTTCAGTCGTAATTTAAACTTACCCTACGATTTTCTATAAAAAACCGTTCTTGTTAATGCGATGGCTAAAAGCATGGAGCCGCACTCTTGGAAAATGGGGCTTTATGCATGTTCGTAAAATGTCGTCCCAGATAAGTCTGTGCAGTCCGTTCAGGCTAATCAGGGACGACACTTTTCTCATTCACTGGATTTTTGTTAACAATAGACTTTCTTTAAACGAAAAATTATATTTAAGCGGAAAGTGTCGTCCCTGATTAGCCTATGTGGATTGCACAGGCTAATCTGGGACGACACTTTACGCACAGGCATTAAGCCTCTTTTTCCCCAGAGCGCATTTCAATTAAGGTATAATTACCTTCCAGTCTTAGTGATGATCATCTCTGTCCCGAGGGAGTGAAATGCCTGCCAGAGGTCACCTTGACACAACTCCACCTTAATGACGTCACCACGGGGATCTGCAAAAGAGGTTAGGTTAAGCTTACAATGGTTATAGATAACATGTAAAATGTAACATAGCTGCAGGTCCAACCATAATTTCATAAATAGAATTCTTGATTACCTTAAGCATTTCCCCCAAGGTACATAACAGAGATGCAAGTTCGTATAGGATATGTGATTAAGTTTGAATAATTTATAATGAAGTATGATTTCATATCCCCAATGTAGTTCAATTATCGGGAACATCTCCCAAAGGTTATTTATTATCTACACATGGTCAATGCATGAGCGATCCATCCAATCAACAAGAGTTATTCGAAGGGGTGGGTTTAGTAAATCGGAAGCAGAATAACAGTCAACCAATCAAAATTGTATAAGGCCAAATTTGTTATCTTTGAATTTTCATTTTTGGGTAAATAAAACAGTCCAACTTTAGCCAGTGACTAGAGAAGTCGATCTTTGTTCTACAGCGGGGCCATTTGGCCCCCGCGCTGTTAGATTGTATTTCACGAACATTAGCAAGCGTTGTATTATAAAATACTCAATAGAAATAAATCGCGATGAATATATAAACGGACGTGTTTGTTCCTGTGTGTTCCCAACGAACGATGTGCAATTACGTCACACAGTATACGTCACAAAAATCATGAGTGCATAGTCTCAAAACGTGTTAAATGGCGATGTTTTTAGCTTATTATTTGAATTTTCATTTTAAACCCAATTTGAAGAGACAAATGTTGTATTTTTTCCCCACCGATTGGCTGTCTTTATTGTTTAAATACCATAGCAAGCGTTTTTTTTATAATCACCATAGCATAGCTATTATAACCTGTACGAGGTATCTTTGCAGACGGACTCTATAAGTATGGTTTTAATAATAGCTGCGAATACTGTTTGTCCCTGAATACGGTGCATGTTTTATTTTATTATACCACTCAAGTGTATGTAGGCGTACAATCAAACAATAATACAAAGCTTGTAATATAACGAATATAGACAAAACATGGGCACATGAGATAATATTTTTGTATTGCATAAAGTAATAAATCATTTATTAAATAAGAAAAAGAAACTGTACGTAGCATTTAAAGATTTTACAAAAGCATTTGATTACATAGTTAGAGATATTTTGTGGAATAAACTGATAAAGCTAGGTATTAGAGGAACATATTAAACATAATCCGTTCAATGTATAGTATTGTTAAGTCAAGGGTTAAATATGATAATGAGGTTAGCGATGGTTTTACATGTCTGTAAGGGGTACGTCAGTGCGAATCATTGTCTCCTTTTTATTTGCAATGTTTTTGAATGACATTGAGGAATATTTGCTGACAAATAATTATGACGGAATAAATTTAGACACTTTACAATTATTCATAATGTTATATGCCGACGATATTGTTTTGTTTTCAGAAAGTGAAACTGGTTTACAGAAAGGGTTAGATTTGTTAAAACAATACTGGGATCGATGGAAGTTTACGGTCAATACACAAAAAACTGAAGGCATGTTGTTTTTTTTTTAAGGTGGATGACTTAGACGAAAAATGAGATTCCTATATGATAACACAGTTTTAAAAATTGTTGATAAATTTACATATTTGGGGTTTGTTTTTTCCTCAGGGGGTTAATTTTCCAAAACGTTTGATAGCCTGTGTGGAACATCTTTGAAAGTTATTTTTAAATTAAGACAATATTCTTCGAAAAAATTTAATATTACAATACAACACAGGTTAGAAATGTTTGATAAATTTATTTACCCGGTTTTAAGTTATGGCTCCGAAATATGGGGATTACAGAGCAATATAAAGATAAAACGAATATATTTACATTATTGCAAAGTATTATTAGTAGTCCGAAGGCAAACCCAGAATAACTTTATATATGGAGACTAGGAAGAACATCTTTATCTGTCAGACATAGAATTAATGTAATTAGATACTGGTTAAAGATAGTAAACACACATGATATTAAATTTGTAAAACTTGTTTTTGATATTTTGTTCCGAGAATTAGAAATATACCCCAATAACAGATCTTGGGTCTACATGGTAAAAAGTCTATAAGGTAATTGTGGTTTTAACGATGCGTGGCTGAATCAAGGGGTAGCGGATGTAGAAATATTTTTGATTTTTTTTAGAGTAAGAGTTACAGATATGTTTATACAAAATTGGAAAACCGAATTGAGTGGATCAACTAGAGCAAAAACAAACATATTAATATCCGATTTTAAATTTCAATCCTATTAAAGTGATGTAAACATTCCAAAGTACAAAATGGCCCTCTCTAGATTAAGAGTCTCTGCACATAGACTTAAAGTTGAAACGGGTAGATGGCAAAAACTAATAGCTTTTCCTTATGAAGAAAGGAAATGTCCTTTATGCAATGTTTTAGAAAATGAATACTACTTTGTTATGGATTGAACATTATATACTGATGTCAGACAAGCTTATTTAAAACCATGTTATTACGTAAGACCACATTTGTTAAAGTTTATAGATTTATTGACCTCTCAAAATAGTAATATTGTTAAAAATATAGCTATGTATATTTATAAAGCATGGGCAATAAGAAATACTTAAAATACATATTACGAGTATCGTAGGAGTTTTGGTATATATTTATGCACCGACTCTCGCTGTATATTGCCTTCTCCGGTGAATCCGCTCCTTGTGCGGCGATGTCCGGTGACATCCGTTCCGTCCGTTGGGAAGTTTTGAGCATGTTCAAAATTTTCCACCGGTTAACACGGACAGAGACGTCCGTTTGATGTGCGGTCTTAATACGTTAGTTTACGTTTTGTTCGGAACTCATGCGTTACACCTCCGTTACGTATCCGGTTTATGTCCGTTAATGTCCGGTTGTTCCCAACGGACGGAACGGATGTCACCGGACATCGCCGCACAAGGAGCGGATTCACCGGATATGAAACGGACATTAAACGGATAAGAACGGACACGAACGGATAAAATGATTTTATGTCCGTTACTCGTCCGTTACCTCGGTGTGAC
>VMBQ01007768.1:15386-26198 GCA_007657795.1 Dreissena rostriformis | reverse complement strand
CCATGTTCTCTATTAACAGTGTCTTCCCATTTACGCTTAAATTCGTTCAACATGGCTTGTTGATAGCTATTAATTATCGACTTTTGTTGATCTTTGCTGTATGTGTGTCCATGGCTAAGGGCGGTGTTTTGCAGTTTTGTATTGACTGATGAGATTATCGTTTTGCTCCAGTTGTTTCGTCGTGCGCCCTGTCTAGTTAAATAGTCAAAACACTGTTTATTAAGTCTGTTATCGTCCATCCTGTTTAAGCGGAACCATTGACCTAGCACTGATTTCCACTGTCGAATGTGCGGTGGGGTCCATCCCATGTCTCCTGTGACTGCTGCGTTTGGTGTATATCTCCCTACACCTAGGAAGAAGCGACAGGCTTTGTGATGGACGGCATTTATACATGTGAATTCCTGAATTCCCCATATTGCAGCTCCGTAGCTTATTGTTGGCCACACCATTGTGTCGTATAGCTTAGTAAAGACTTCATAGTCCATTCCACCTAGCGCTTTATACTTTGAGATCAGTAATCCTAGCGCTCTAGACGCTGACTGTGCTACGTGTTTTGCGGTTATAGAAAAGTCCAATGTATCTGTTAAAACGAGGCCCAAATAGCGATATTGACTGACTCGTTCTATAATTTCTTGGTTGCACTTGAAAACAAAATCCGTCGGTGATGTTTTAGCTGTTCTAAAATGTAAGATTTTCGTTTTATTGGTATTTATTGTCATGTTGTTAATCGTGCACCATTGAGATAATATATCGATCAGTAGCTGTATGTGTTCTTCATTTTTTGCTAACAATTTAAGGTCATCCGCGTAAAATAGGTGACTCACCAATTGTCCATCCAATTCAATGCCTACACCACTATTATTAAAGAGTTCACTCAAATCATGTATGTACATATTAAATAGGGTCGTTGATAACAAACATCCTTGCTTTAATCCGATGTTCATGTCGAACCAGTCCGTTAGATAATTATTCAGTTTTACCGCGCACCTAACGAAATCATATACAGTCAAACCTGTCCCAGAGACCACCTTTTAATAGAGACCACCTGTCCATAAAGACCACAACCATTTCCTCCCAAGCCTTCCAATTCCTTTCAAGTGACCCTGCGATTAAAGACCACCTGTGAATAAAGACCACAGCGACCAAATCCATTGAGTGGTCTTTATTGACAGGTTAGACTGTAATGACATTATTGCGTTCAGAAATTTACCGTCTATGCCTAAACTCGATAGTTTATTAAAAAGCAGTCCATGGTGTATCCGTTCATAGGCTTTAGAAAAGTCCACGCAAGCGACGTATGTCGATTGTCGTTTACGTTTTCTGCATTCTAGTAGGCCGCTTAGCGTTGATAAATGATCACTTGTACTTCGCTTGGATCTAAAGCCGTTTTGATTGTCACATATTTTATTGTTTTCCTCAGCCCAGGTTGTCAATTTTTTGTTCAGCACAGCGCAGTAGGCTTTATAGACGGCCGAAGTAACCGTTATAACTTCGGTTGAAGGATCTTTTAATACGGGTGTAATTATACCATGTTTCCACGATTTTGGGATTTTGCATGTTTCATAACATACGCAGAATAATTTGTGCAAGTAATTTAAACAAGTATTGTTATTTAACACTTCACTTGGTATCTGGTCATAGCCTGGTGATTTGTGTTTGTTAAGACTTTTTATTGCGTTTTTAACATCTAGTATACTAATACGCTATTCAGTGGCGTAGATCCGATGCCGCATGGTTTTTGTTTCAATGGGTAATGTTCGTCGGTTGTAAACACTTTTGGAAGCAGGATTTCCACTCGTTTAACACTGTTGGTAAGTCGGACGTGTAAGTTTCATCGACTGTTTTAACTTCCATTGGTATTTAATTGTTGCGTTCAGATCCTAGCCCTACTTTCCCGATTGTTTTCCAAAACTCTGAGTTGTTTGATTCACACGATTCAAGTAACTTACGTTGTTGTTCCTTTAAGTGGCGCCTCTTGTAAGTTTGTACAGTCCTATCAAATATCGATCTTTCATGAATATATATGCGCTTAAGGCTGGTCCGTAGCGATCTGTTTTTACAGCAAGTAAAGTTCCTTTCTGCGATGCGCACGTTTGACCATTTAACATCGAGGTCTTCATTCCACCATGCTTTTTTTCTCGATTTACCGGGTGTTTTGCATAACGGTACACGTTTTGGGATTAAGTTGCATATCCATCTGACTCCGGAGTATTTGAAGGAAATCATCATATGAATTGTCTATACACGCCTGCTCGTGTTGATTTCTCTCTAAAAAAATAGATTTTATTGTGAATCAATTGAATGACATTAGTATCCATCATGAAAGACTCCGGTATATTTTTCCTGTCGTATATAGTGCTTTCCGTTCGGCGTATATTACTGACCTTTGAGGTTGTCACCGTTTCTAAAACTGTAGTAAGACTTATATTCCATTTCAGGAGTGAATTGTCCGGAAAAATATGTTGATTAAGGCTGTCAATGTTTAATGATTCGGATACTAAAGGATATGTGCGCAAAACTTGAAAGTCCGTAAATTGGTGTAACTGTTCGTATGGCACTAAACAGTAGTCGACTACTGCACATCCACGCGTTGAAACGTAGTGTTTCTTCCGTTAAGTATACACAGGTTAGCACTTAAAAGAAAGTCTATGAAAGGTTCACAATATTGATTTTTCAAATAGTCAATTACGTCACGCTGTACTAGTGAGTCAATTCCGGAAATGAAATCATCTGTATCTCCGATACGTTCGTTGAAATCACCAATCACTGTCAGTATTGTCTTATTTTGGTAGACGTAAATTTTACCTAAAAGTGTGTCCAAAAAATCGTTTACATTTATCTGCCTCGACGAGTTTGATGGCGGTAAATAGCAGACACATACTTTCAGATTTTCCGTGGTATATTTGCTTTCTAGGGATATCCATATTATTCCTTCGCAGGATTTATCTAACAGGTTAATATGGAAGCTTTCAAATAGTTCATTTTTTCACAAAAATACCGACTCCACCGCTTCCTTTTGGGGCGTTTATATGTGTCTCGGTTCTGTTGTTTCCAAACCAACTGTACCCAAAGATTTTCTGAGCATAAAGTTTTCAGATGAATGGTTTTTATTAAACCCATTTGGATTCCAAAACCTGCATGTCACCTAATGGCGCCGATGGGCTGTTTCTCTGTAGGGGCGCTGTTCGTTCTTGGAGTAGTGTTCCTTGTTTATTCTTCCGTTTCCGGTGTAACCACGGTCGTCGCCCCTACGGGACCCGTTGCTCGCCCCTGTTTGTTCCGAAGTGTTTGTTCGTCTGTGTTCGTGGGCGTTTGATCCGCGGGTAACGTGCCTATACGTGTCTCGTCGTACTACCGCCTAATTGTCGTTCCGGTTGTCAGCGTCATGTCGCGGAACCGGTTTGTTTCCGCGCAGTGTTACCTTGTCTTTACCGATAAGATTCGCAATCGTAGCAAGTAAGATATCGCTTCTCTTTCTGACCTTGTTCTAGATTTTTCGATAAACACTTTGCTGTATGTTCTGTTGTGCTTTAATGATGCTTTAGCTTTCAAGATTTTATCAAGTTCGTCCTTATTTTTGCATTTAGCTATTATGATTCCATGTTCGTAGTTTGATTTTACCATATTTCGTTCGGCCGCCATGGCTTTCACGTTGAGCAATTATCCATCTTTTAACAGTGTGTTCACTTTATGTAGAGTATTTTCCTCGCGTGAGTCTGGTAGGTTTCTTATAAAAATGTCTAAAGCACTGCTTTCGCTGTCATACTCACGTTGAGTGTTTTCATTACTTTGTCTTCTTGTTGCATTTGCAGACGCGTGCTTAACGTCGTCACGGATCTTTGTAAGTTCCTTGTTTAGATCAGTTTTTATTTTAGAGATGGCTTTTCCAACCTCTGTTTGCACTTGTGTTTTAATTTTGTTATCAATGCTAGTTTCTAGTTGTTCTATTCTATTGCTCAGGCTTTCAAAACTGGCACGCATGTGGTCTGTAAGTTTATTTAAGGCTGTAACAATGCATACATTTTCCGCAATTCTAGAGGGTGTACTTTCGTTTTCTTGTATTTCTGAGTCCGAGAGCCGACGTTTCTTATTGTTTCGTTTCCCTTTGGTTTGTGTTACTGGGGTTTAGTAAGGTGTCGTCGATTGCGCTTGCCTTTTGGGTTTCGTTACACGTGTAGTTACTGTCTTTTTATTGTTCTTTCTGGTGTTTGGGGCCTCACCAGAGATAAGTGATTGTGAATGTGACTGTGACTGCGTTAAGTCGATATCATCATCAGTAGTGAGAACTGTACTTACTGGGTCCGGTGTACTGTCTTTGCTGTCTGTGTTATTATCGACCTTCATGTTTTGGTGTGATTTAGATTGAAACCAATGTCCTCAGCATCATCTGCTTTCTGTGTTAGACAAGCTGACAGATCTTTATCGTTATACAGCATTGAGTAGCCATCTTGGGTACTTGCGTTCCACTCAACCGTGTCAAAGATAATTACCTGGTTAACTCTTCTATATTGGCGTGAATACTTCCTCCAGGCAAACTATCCAGGTTGAAAAATTTGATACTACCAACACAATCCACAATCCCGATTCGAGGGGCAAAACAAGATCAATAGGGATTAATAATTATTCATCGATATTAAACTTGTGAACACTCGCTCACGAAAACTAGATCGATGAGATATTTTGGTCGCGAAAATATATTTCATGTCCTCAAAAGTACTATAAAAAATATATTTTTCCTAGAGCATTATATCCAGCACACTTTCCACCTTTTATATCACTCAACAACAAAAAGATAAATCCAAAAATATGAAACAGAACGTATTATCCTCGTATTTCCATAGCAGATTCAAAACACGTCCGATTACGTCCTATACATGCTAGGATGAATGTCGGAGTAATCGGATGAAACTTTATCAATTGTATATGCAGAATTTGATTTTAATGAGAACGGTTATTGTTTTGCTCTTCTCACACTTTAAAGGCTCAATTACTGGCAGTTTAGGATCTGAAATTAATAATATAAATAAAGGCGCCCAATTGTTATTGCACTCTACCATTGCTGTTTATGGTTTGTCTGAAAAAGAAGTGTATGTGTACGGTGTTTCATAACGTGACTCACTCGGCAGGTGCTATAAACGTCTACGTTTTGAACACACCGGCTTATAAAGCGGTATTAGGTTCAAACTTTTTGTTCTGTTGTATAGTGTGTTCGTATATTTACAGTTGTTTCTTAACATACTTCTTATAACGATTATGCTGCAATTGCAAAAGCATTTTTTTAACAAGTTACTTCAAAAAAAAATGTGAATTGCATTTTGTATTCTTTTTTGGTTCTGCTACAAACCGCTTTGAGTCAAATGTCTTAATTCGTTTCTGCAATACGCTAAACGCTGATCGGTTAACAACGAATGCTTACAAGTAAATTAATATGAAACTCTCCACAGAAAAGTCGCTCTACGTAAAACGATGGATGTTTCGTGTTTACTATTTCTCGTCTATTTTTTACATACATGTATTTAAATTTTGCAATTTGTCACTAAATTTTGCTTCAAGTTTTACTTTCTTTTTATCAATACTACATGAACGACACAGTATGGTCGTTATTAGAACTCTCACATTTCTTTTCTGTCTTTGATTGTCTATTTGGAAAAGCCCATTCTAAAAAAAGACATGTGACGTCAGTGTTGCCTTATAGTTGATAAGCTTGTGAACACAAGGTGAAACACTTTTGCCATGGACAAGATGGCCCTTAACGAGCAGAATTCTCGTGACCATAGTTTAAATAAACCAATAAAAGAGTAAGACTTTATTAAATATCTCCACATCGGGTCCCATTAATGTGTCGTAAGTAAAACACCATAAGTCGCTATGGCTGACAATGTAATTAAATAAGACACAACGTTCACGTCATTAGTTTTCGCTGATAAAGGATGGTTTAGAAGCCACCGACTGAACCTGAGTTTTATTAGATTGCGGTGGCTACACGAAAAACAAAGTCGTATGTGTTTCACGCCGTGTTGCCTGTGTAGACAAAACTGCAGGATTTTTAAGAAAAGCATCTTTACACGTTTTGTCGTAGTGGCCACAGAAGATGGCAATTTAAATGACCAACTACTGTGGCCATAGACGAGAAGACGTTTGTATATTAGATTTGTATCGTGTGCACCGGGATTATCCCATATGGCTATCGCCCCAAAAAGTATTGTTAAATGGGAAAAGGGGTATAGTGCCAGAGACAGGATTCGCCCTATCCAGAAACAAGACAACCCTGTGCATCTGTGTCCCCGATGTAAATCACTTAAGATTCTGCACCTCGGGTTCACTTCTCATTCGAAAGGCAAGTTAGTAAATAAGGATAAGCGAGTATTCGAGATGAGACCACTGAGTTCGTGTACTTAGTTCAAGGGGTACCAGAATAAACGTGTTTTGTATTGATATTGATTTATAAATTAAGTATTATAATTGTCCTTTTTCCACATCAAACAACGGCATTTTCCGTACAGTAAAGTACGACCAACATTTTGGAGTATGGCTTTAGTTAATTTATCGTGTATTTAAAAGAGTCCGTTTTTTCGAGTCATTATTTAAAACAAAACACTTAACACACATTCACAAGCACACACGTTTAGAACAGTAAATATAAACATTAACTGATATTTTGAAACATAAGACATTGATTATTTGAAAACAAAAAAAAACAATAGAATGCTTATCACTGACCCAGTTTAAGTCATAGCTAATATTTCAACGTCAGTTTCTTACGCATTGTTCGCTTGGTGAATTGTATGTAAGAGTTAACTGTTGAGAGGTTTTCGTGTAGTATTAAGCGGTTTGCTTACAAAAAAGACGATATTATTTTAACTGTATAGCGATATTTTGTATAGTTTAATTGAAAAGTATGGTTGAACATTTAAAGGTACTTGCATTAAGCTGTTCCATTGAAAATCAAGTTATGCAAACCGCCGTTAAATAGAGTTATTATGTTTTACTTCATAGATCAATTCTTTAAACTAATTTAATTCGAACATTTACACAAGATTCGAAAGTATATCTTTAAAGTGCAAATGGCATTAGCATCGCCATTAAAAAAATTATAAAACGTGACCGGGTACGGAAAATGATGAAATCTGACAAACTGCAATTGGATATGCGCAAATAGATTTCTAATTTGGCCTGTGATTGGATTAACTCGTGTGATTTGTCTTGGCTGAAACTTGGCCGATTTAAAATGTTTGTTTCAAATATTTATGTGATGTGTGTGTATGTAGGGCAATTGGTCAACTTAAAATATACGTTAAAAACTTTATAAGGTCATATTTAGAAATAAACTAAATATATTTATATACAAGTATTTATTCTTGGGCAAAAATATAGTATTTTTAAATCCCATTGTTTTGGCAGTATTTCGACTATACCTGGGAGTAAATGTATTTCGGACTAAGACTAGTTCAGCAGCGAAAGCGAGACACACTGCATGCTACTATGGTAAGAACTTAGCAATAACCGTATTGTGTTTATGATGGGTTTTACTTAACTAAATTGTTATAATAATATGCATATTTGTATATTATACACGTTGCATTTAATGTTCACGCTATGTGCTTTTATAATATGCTTTAATATTTGAAACCAAACATGTGTCAGTCACGTTAACAGTAAACGGCTAAGAACTCTTAAACAGTTGAGTTCCGTGTAGATTGTGTCATTTCGACAAAACCAAATCTTTCTTAAGCATAATCCCATACAGCTCCAAATGCTTAATAACCAAGTAACTGTAATGTAAATACAAATAAAGTACCGAATGTCTCGATATTGAAATAAGTATAAATTTGTGTCACTAAGTTGGATTCACAAACGGTTGACTACTTACAAACATCTGAAACGATACATTATAGTAAAGGTAAATATAAATACATGTTAAACAAAACAAATACATTTGTGTGATCTAACAGACAGAAATATATAAGTCTGGACATGCCATTTGTAAAGTATGCTAGCTTTGCTTAATTTATATTGAGGAAATCAAGCTCTGAACTATTGCATTTTGTGTCTTAAACATGTAATAACGTTTTGATTACAACATTGTACATATCCGTGTTTTGATAACACGGTATTCACGCTGTTTCTTATGCTTGCAAATCCCTTGAATTTGTATCACGTATTAAACGGTGTTAATTTATACGAGTTATGCTCATTACCCGTCAAATCGAATGTGAATTTATGAGATTATTCACTTAATTATACTAAAACCTAACTACTGTATGCAAAATATTATAGGTTTGCATTTTAAGTGACCTCATTCCTTATTAAAGAACGACATTTTTAGTAAAGTGGTGTAATGCCTACAATTTCCAGAGAGTATGGCCGTAGTAACTATCTCGTGTATGGGAAAGAGTCCGCATTTATGTAAAACAACAGTAACACAGGAATCACAAGCACAAACATTTAAAACATTACAATTAAATCACTTACTGATATTTTGCAATATAAGCAATTAATGAATTAAAAAACAAAAACAACAGCGTGCTTATCACTGACCAAGTTTAAGCCAGAGCATATATTTCAATGTTTGTTTCCGAAAATATTTGTTAAAATATTAACTTTATTTGTTTGTATGTAACGCAATTGTTTAACTAAAAAAAAAGGTAAAACGTTTATAAAGTCATTTTAAGAATGCTGATAAATATATTTATATGTTATAATTGATTTAGGCAATGAATATGGTATTAATAAATATATCTGTCGCAGGAAGCAAATCATCTTTGGCGTGCATCAGCAGCGACAGCCTGAAACACTACGAGAAAATATGGTGAGAACTTAAATATACGTGTTTTCGTACGTAATTATTTTTATTGTGGAATTTATTTTGATATATTGCTATAATTGTAAACATATGTATGTGTATGTTTCCTTTAACTTTGGACTTGCCCTATTGTAATCCATGTAGAATACTCTTTGCTTTATTTATATTGAGGTAATCCATCGTATCGTATTATATGTCTAGGCACATGTAATTACTTTTTAATAACAAACATATTACTAGCAAACAAATCACTGTACGGCATCCACGCTGTTTCTCCTGCATTCAAATATTGTTAATGTATGTCGTGTATTTTGCGGTGATAATTGCCACGAGATATGCCCATTACCCGTCAAAATAAATGTGGATATGTGAGATTATACAATACGAAAAGTGTACAATATTATGGCGAATACGAAAAGTGTATAGCGTAAACTATAAGCTATTTTAGGCTGATAGTTATTAACGCGTCTAAATGGGGTCTTGAAATAAATGTAAATAAGACGAACATTATTTGCATATTTGAAGAACGAAAAAGCAGGTGCAATTTTTCATTTGTTATAAATAACGAGTTTATTGAAATGGTCGGTAATTTTGTGTATCTGGGTATAACATTCAACTACACTGGAAATATGTATAATACTGTAAAAATATTAAATTAATAAGCACTTAGAGCTTATCATCTTGCAATTTATTTTAGCCGTGTCAAATTAGATGTCAAACAAAACTAGCGCTATTCGATTCATTAGAAGCGCCAACCAAACTATATGGTTCAGAAGTTTGGGGCATCTAGGACAACTTTGATATTGATAAATTGCATTACAAAGTTTGCAAAAGTATTCTATGTGTAAAACAATATACTTCGAACTATGCTGTACTTGGGTAGATTCCCTTTAGCCGTTATATGCAAACTAAGGGCATTGCGTTATTAGAGTAAAATTGTTCGTAAACAATTCAATAATATATCAAGTGCTTATGGAGCAGATTAATAGTTTAACCAATTTAAATTGTATGAAAACTAATCTTTGGCACCATGCTTTGAAATCAAGTTTAGCTTTGGCTATATGCTTATTACATCCGAATTAACTTGCGACATCGAATGCTTGGTAACTCAAAGACTGACATATCAATGTGTACAAGAATTCTACCTGAACTTTCAAAAAATGTTTCGATTATGAATATAACAATATATTTCATATTTATCACATACTAAATTGAATCAGAGGAGAACAAAAGGCTTAAAATAACAAATAAAACACATAATTGTCCAATTAAGTAATACTGGCTCGTCTACGTTTCCGTCTTACACCGATGTTAGATAGAACATGGTTTAATCAAGATACTTTAGACATTACAGTCCATGTATACACATTTATGTTGAATATATTTATACTAACAAAATTCATGCAAGTGGTCAACAATAAATACTAGTTCATGGCATGATTTATCATATACAAACTATATTAAGTTCTATAAATATATTGTTAAAGGAAAGATGTATTTCAACATAATGTTAACATAAAGCACTATTGACAGCGAGAAGTCAACTTTTCTGACATGGATATTACTCAAAATAATATGTATAGACATTTCTATGAATAAATGCTTTGTGAACATAAATTACTAAATTTCTATTAATTGTTCGTTTATCAGATTGCATTAACTCCTTTTTTATGGAATATTTGGTCTTTTCCAGTAATATTGCTTTATGTATTTTTATGTCCACCAGTATATACTGGGGGACATATTGTTTTTGCCCTGTCTGTTGGTCTGTTGGTTGGTTGGTTTGTTTGTTTGTTTGTTTGTTTGCGCCAACTTTAACATTGGCCATAACTTTTGCAATATTGAAGATAGCAACTTGATATTTGGCATGCATGTGTATCTCATGGAGCTGCACATTTTGAGTGGTGAAAGGTCAAGGTCAAAGTCATCCTTCAAGGTCAAAGGTCAAATTTATGGGTCAAAATCGCTCAAAAGTGGACATAGTGTTTCACAAACACATCTTGTTTTTT
>VMBQ01007767.1:10732-36466 GCA_007657795.1 Dreissena rostriformis | reverse complement strand
TGGCATTTACAACTTATTATATCACGTTCGCCTTTTTTTTTTTTTTTTTTTTTGTTTTTAAACTTCTGGAGGGGATTTTTTTTTACAAAATAGGGGAAAAATATATACTCTTTTTGGAGGGGAATGGGGCCGAATATCGGCCCCGAAATTGCCATAAAAAAAACACTGTAGACCTGTCTTCGCGGGCCGCAAAAATGTCAAAAATAGCTTTAATCCAAAGCATCCCTTGGTCCTCTTATGGGCAATTGGACAACCTTTCATAAAAATTCACTTATGCTCAATAAGCTTCAGTCTTTCGATAAAATCGAGCTAAAATAAATAAGTTTAAACTTTCGTTTCGGAAATAAAAGCTAATGTTTCGTATGAAAACACGTTACCAGTCTATTTGCGACCACTAATATGTCTTGAAAATGAAGGATGGCATCTCGAAATCTCTCTTGTAAATCACAGCAAAAGAAAACTGTTTTATTTGCAACCAAGTTGCCAAACCGCCTGGGTGCCGCCATTTTGAATAGTCACATGACCTTTTCCTCTTCACAACAACAACAACAACAACGAGGATAAAGCTAAAAAAATCAATTTAATATGTATCGATATGTTCACACCACCTAGAGACTTTAAGACTCTTAAAGATAACTTCTGTTCCTATTTACATAAAATATATATATTATTTTGAATTGAGTTCATTCGCGAAAATCCAGTAAATCGAAACCGAAAGTAGAAAAAAAGAAATCATGACGGACGATGACAGTCGTAACCTTTTTTCAGATGTTGAAGATGTTATTTACACCAATTGTTATTGGTACGTGTTATTGTTTTTCAATGAAGAGTTGCACATTTCAAATCGAACGCATAATGAAGGAATGTGCTCAACGACTATTGATTCTGTTTCAACATATATCGATATAGAGTCAGTCAACCAGTTTAGAATCACCCGGCAAAAAACGTTTATTCATTTGACCACAATTATCTCTTTCGGGATTTAGTGTCAATGTGAGAAGATGTAAAAATAAAGGGTTATTTTATTTTGTATGATAACAGGTTAGGCCAGACGGCATATACAGTTTTTTTTTGTGTAAAAAGTAGACAATTAAAGTTCACCATTCGGAAAATTATTAAAAATCATTCAGCTTATAGAATAAGTATTTCAAAACATTGTCATGGCATTTGTTTTCAATCAGCAAAAAGTGTATATGAAAATAATAAAGCCTTCTAGATCTATATCCATATGCACATTTCAAAACATAATCAATCAGTTCCGGTTAACTTTTTGCCGCATTTATCCCCCCTGTAAGCATAATACAAAAGCTTTCTTGCTTAAACTTTGTTAATTTATTCCTTTACCTAATGTATACCATAGACACTTATCATGTTTGTTTTTATTGAGGCAATATGGAAAATTAAATACAAATTAATCGGAACTGCTGATTATCCGGAACTGGTTGACAAACTGTACATGTATACTGTAGCCTAGGCGACTATTATCTGCGTGTATGTTTTATTCATATACTTAGCTTATTTTTCGTTTAAATAAGACTAATGTTGGTGTTCTACTGTCTGTTCATTGTTTAAGTACCCAATATCTTCATATGTATTTCGAGGAAGCAAAAAATGTGTGCGATTAAGATATATAATTATATATACAGTCAGTCAACCAGTTTAGAATCACCCGGCAAAAAACGTTAATTCTTTTGACCACAATAATTTCTTTCGGGATTTAGTTTCAATGTGAGAAGATGTAAAAATAAAGGGTAAAATTTATTTTGTATGATAACAGTTAAGGCCAGACGGCATATGCATTTTTTGTCAAAAATAGCCAATTAAAGTTAACCCTTCGGGAAATTATTAAAAATCATTCAATTATCATAATTAGTATTTCAAAAGATTGTCATGGCATTTGTTTTCTATCAGCAAAACGTTTATTTGAAAATAATAAAGCCTTCTTTATCCATAAGCACATTTCAAAACATAACTCATTCATTCAGTTCCGGTTAACTTTTTGCCGCATTTATCCCCCTGCAAGCATAATACAAAAGCTTTCTTGCTAAAACTTTGTTAATTTATTCCTTTACCTAATGCATAGCTTAGACACTTATCATTTTGTTTTTATTGGGGCATTCTGGAAAATTAAATACAAATTATTTGGAACTGTTGATTATCCGGAACTGGTTGACAAACTGTATCATAATAAAATTTAAGTGAAACTAGATCTAATACCTAATTATTAAAGGCCCTTCTGTTGTTTACCGCTATTCCAGGTTGAGTAATCGATTGCCACACGCAATCGTATTTGCTAAATTCTTTATTAATGTTAAACAATCAACAAAGAATGTTGTATAGAGATTTGGAACATATCTGTCAATCAACATTCTTATATAAGAAAAATATAGCTCTATCAAAGCGTTTTTCATTTATTAATGACCGACTGGATAACGATACAAGTATACGTTGTAGTAGAGAGAAAACGAGTGTCGAAACTATTTCAGACTTAATGAATGGTTTGAATATTTCTGTGTGCAATTTCCCTTTTGTCCATGATGTAGGTCAGTATCTGAATTTTAATCCTCCTCGCCAACGATGGCAAACGATTTGGCGCGTCTCCATTCCCCAGTATACACACCGAAGTTTTTGCCAATGTGCTTTTATTTCTGGTATCATAAAAACTCAATGAAAAACATTTTTCCGTCCTTTTTACAATTTTGTAAACAATGTTTGTGGAAAACATCACTTTAAGCCTTTCTACCCATGCGTATTGTAGTGAGGAGAACGTGTGGCATCTGTGCAGCGCTGTGAAGGTCAACAGGCCTGGAGAACTCTGCAGGTGCTACTGTGTGTTCATCTCCAACAAGGATAGACAGGTATGCACTTGTTCAATGTACTTTCACCACATTTGGTTCTCTTGATCTTGATCGACTACTGTGCAGTGAAAACACCATCAACTCCGTTTGAGAGGAAAGAAATCAATATGCGATGATAACCGAGTAACGTTAAAGTTTATGCTTTTTAAGGGTTCGAATACTTGTTAACCAACTGTTTATTTTTTATTTTAAACCTTTTTGTTTTAGCTTGATTGCATCGGAAGCCTATGGCTTATCGAAACGCTCTTGAGTCCGTTTCCTGGGACTTGGTACCAGTACTTGGTGTCTTTGGGGGAGATCGAAAGAACACCCCCACAATGGGGATCGAACCCGTGACGTCCTGTTCGCTAAGCGGACACCATATCCTCTACTCCACGGCAACCTGTTGTGGGTTTTTTTCGTAACTGTATTGAAACTTTAGTCACACGGCGGCGGCGATCGCGTGGCGCTCTCATGGCGTCCAAAAACTATTCATAACGCCGTGGAGCGCGCTTTACAGTCGCCAGCAACGCCGTGGAGACGTTGTGGGGGCGCCGTGCTATCTCCTAGAACGCCAGGTTTTTATGATTATACCAATGTATTTGATTTTATTTTATATTTTGCGGCGATTACACAGCGCTCTTACAGCTTTTTAGAATACAATGAATGCGCTGTGAGCCCCGTCCGGTGCGACAGGCCATTCGAAGATAATTAAAAAAAAACTCTGAAAACAATGTTGCGGAATAAGCCGTTTTCTTAACCTCAGACAGCCCCTCACAGATATGTCTTACCGATATATTCACGAAGAAACTTATTTTTTCGTTGATATTTAATGTAACTACAGGTAACACAATATTTGACATCACCACGACCATATTGATCGCGTAATCACTGTTTTGTTCGTTTACAGATTCCATTGTGGTTTCAAAAAGCCAGCTCGAGCGAAGATGGCGTTGTTGTATGGGTATGGTGCTTCTATGCTAACATAATAAGACTTGCTTGTAATGTTCATCTAAAAAAAAATATAACTTCTCTGTTGTAAACTGAAAACGGCCTACTTGTAAGCATGCCTACATTTTATATCACCTAACATGGGTATCATTAAAATGGCTGTTATAAGGCATACGACTTATCATCTTTCATATTGTATAAAATCTGTCGTGATGCATCTTTCTTTCTATGTATATTAGCAACTATACTTATTTGAATATTTCCATAAAAATATATATAAGCCTCGCTCTGTGAAAAGGGGGTTTAAAGCCTGTGCGTAAAGTGTCGTCCCAGATAGGCCTGTGCAGTCCGCACAGGCTAATCAGGGACGATACTTTTTGCCTAAACTGGATTCTCTCTTGTAAAAAAACAACAATAAAAGCAGAAAGTGTCGTCCCTGATTAGCCTGTGCGGACTGCACAGGTTAATCTGGGATGACACTTCGCACATGCATTAAACCCCCTTTTAGTAGAGCGAGGCTCACGTGTTGATGGCGTATTTGTTGCCGTAGGACTATCACGTGATATTCATTCACCAATCACACCAAGGCGACTTTGTGTATGACCTGGATACGCGGCTCGCGTTCCCGACTTCATTTCGCGACTACTTCACACGTGCCATCCGACCGTGCGGGGCGTTCAAACCGGAATTTCACAGGTACGCATGCCGAGTTAAGCTCATGGGAACACAACGTGCTCTTGGTGAGCTATTGGGATGTTGTGATGGCCGTCATCGTACTCTTGATGAGCTATTGGGGTGTTGTGAAGGCCGTCAACGTGCTCTTGATGAGCTATTGGGGTGTTGTGATGACCGTCAACGTGCTCTTGATGAGCTATTGGGGTGTTGTGATGGCCGTCAACGTGCTCTTGATGAGCTATTGGGGTGTTGTGATGGCCGTCAACGTGCTCTTGATGAGCTATTGGGGTGTTGTGATGGCCGTCAACGTGCTCTTGATGAGCTATTGGGGTGTTGTGATGGCCGTCAACGTGCTCTTGATGAGCTATTGGGGTGTTGTGATGGCCGTCAACGTGCTCTTGATGAGCTATTGGGGTGTTGTGATGGCCGTCAACGTGCTCTTGATGAGCTATTGGGGTGTTGTGATGGCCGTCAACGTGCTCTTGATGAGCTATTGGGGTGTTGTGATGGCCGTCAACGTGCTCTTGATGAGCTATTGGGGTGTTGTGATGGCCGTCAACGTGCTCTTGATGAGCTATTGGGGTGTTGTGATGGCCGTCAACGTGCTCTTGATGAGCTATTGGGGTGTTGTGATGGCCGTCAACGTGCTCTTGATGAGCTATTGGGGTGTTGTGATGGCCGTCAACGTGCTCTTGATGAGCTATTGGGGTGTTGTGATGGCCGTCAACGTGCTCTTGATGAGCTATTGGGGTGTTGTGATGGCCGTCAACGTGCTCTTGATGAGCTATTGGGGTGTTGTGATGGCCGTCAACGTGCTCTTGATGAGCTATTGGGGTGTTGTGATGGCCGTCAACGTGCTCTTGATGAGCTATTGGGGTGTTGTGATGGCCGTCAACGTGCTCTTGATGAGCTATTGGGGTGTTGTGATGGCCGTCAACGTGCTCTTGATGAGCTATTGGGGTGTTGTGATGGCCGTCAACGTGCTCTTGATGAGCTATTGGGGTGTTGTGATGGCCGTCAACGTGCTCTTGATGAGCTATTGGGGTGTTGTGATGGCCGTCAACGTGCTCTTGATGAGCTATTGGGGTGTTGTGATGGCCGTCAACGTGCTCTTGATGAGCTATTGGGGTGTTGTGATGGCCGTCAACGTGCTCTTGATGAGCTATTGGGGTGTTGTGATGGCCGTCAACGTGCTCTTGATGAGCTATTGGGGTGTTGTGATGGCCGTCAACGTGCTCTTGATGAGCTATTGGGGTGTTGTGATGGCCGTCAACGTGCTCTTGATGAGCTATTGGGGTGTTGTGATGGCCGTCAACGTGCTCTTGATGAGCTATTGGGGTGTTGTGATGGCCGTCAACGTGCTCTTGATGAGCTATTGGGGTGTTGTGATGGCCGTCAACGTGCTCTTGATGAGCTATTGGGGTGTTGTGATGGCCGTCAACGTGCTCTTGATGAGCTATTGGGGTGTTGTGATGGCCGTCAACGTGCTCTTGATGAGCTATTGGGGTGTTGTGATGGCCGTCAACGTGCTCTTGATGAGCTATTGGGGTGTTGTGATGGCCGTCAACGTGCTCTTGATGAGCTATTGGGGTGTTGTGATGGCCGTCAACGTGCTCTTGATGAGCTATTGGGGTGTTGTGATGGCCGTCAACGTGCTCTTGATGAGCTATTGGGGTGTTGTGATGGCCGTCAACGTGCTCTTGATGAGCTATTGGGGTGTTGTGATGGCCGTCAACGTGCTCTTGATGAGCTATTGGGGTGTTGTGATGGCCGTCAACGTGCTCTTGATGAGCTATTGGGGTGTTGTGATGGCCGTCAACGTGCTCTTGATGAGCTATTGGGGTGTTGTGATGGCCGTCAACGTGCTCTTGATGAGCTATTGGGGTGTTGTGATGGCCGTCAACGTGCTCTTGATGAGCTATTGGGGTGTTGTGATGGCCGTCAACGTGCTCTTGATGAGCTATTGGGGTGTTGTGATGGCCGTCAACGTGCTCTTGATGAGCTATTGGGGTGTTGTGATGGCCGTCAACGTGCTCTTGATGAGCTATTGGGGTGTTGTGATGGCCGTCAACGTGCTCTTGATGAGCTATTGGGGTGTTGTGATGGCCGTCAACGTGCTCTTGATGAGCTATTGGGGTGTTGTGATGGCCGTCAACGTGCTCTTGGTGAGCTATTAGGGTGTTGTGATGGCCGTCAACGTGCTCTTGATGAGCTATTGGGGTGTTGTGATGGCCGTCGTCGGTCCGTCCGTGAACTGTTTCGTCTAACGACATCTCCTGTTTGGCCCGCACCGGGGGTCACCCTTTTAAGATTGACTTATGTAGGGAAAACCTTCAAAACATCTTCTTGTCTGAAACCGCAAAGCCCACTGCGTTCATATTTGGTATGTAGCATCCTGTAGAAGTCCTCTTCGAAGTTTGTTAAAGTAATGCACCCGGGGTCAAAACTTGCCCATGTCATAAGGGTCATCTATTTTTGATAGATTTATTTAGTACCGCTTTACACCCTTCACGCTTTTCTACACAGCAAAAAGTGTCAGCCAATTTTTTAAATGATAATTCAACACTTTTTGAATACAAGACAGAACGTTTTTATATTTTGCTTAGTTAAGGTATTTTTACCAAATGCGAACACATCATATTATTCATTCGGGCCTACTGGCGGGGTTTTTCCCTAACATCTTTTTGGCTGTTGGTAAAGGGTCTCTAAAATTGCAAGACACATACCTGTACATATTGGTAGGTAAGGTTGTATAGTGATCCTGTACTAATTTTGTTCAATTTTAGCCTTTGTTGTTTAAAGTATCCCAAAAAGGGGCCTCGAGTATCATACCTCTGTGAGGTACAGTTTCTCAAGTTCGAGGATCTTCATAACCAAGAATTCGGAGTACTGATGTTAGAAATAACGGTGATCTACGGCATATGAGTTTCGATATTGCAGGGCCAAATGTGTTTATTTACTGTCAATATGTTTTGTTTGATTATCCCCTTCCATATGCAGAGGGATATAGAATTGGCATTGCACGTCCGTCCGTCTGTCACAAAATTTTGAAATTGGCGGGGGATATCACTTCAACGATTTTGCTTGTTTCCTAGGCGATTTCGAGTGATTGAGGCAGACTTGTTCCTGCAGACATTTGCCTCGGACCGGTCCCATATGCTGACAGAGGATGGCGAGTGGAAAAAACCTCCTCCCTGCAACCCGTGTATACGAACAAGCGGTATACCTGTGTTTTTTTTTTTACCTTTGAAATAGCAAATATATATCCGCGCTCTGGGAAAATTGGGCTTAATGCATGTGCGATAAGTGTCGTCTCAGATTAATTAAGGACGACACTTTCCGCTTTAATGGAATTTTCGTTGAAAGGAAGTCTCTTCTAAACGAAAATCCATTATAGGCGGAAAGTGTCGTCCCTGATTAGCCTTTGCGGACTGCACAGGCGAATCTTGGATACCACTTTACGCACATGCATTAAGCCCAGTTTTCCAAGAACGAGGCTCTATAAATTGCATAGGCAGTTAATGGGAGTGGTAAATATTCCAATAGAGGAATTACTGACTATATATGTGTTGTTGATGTTATGCAGGGATGGGTATACCAAATGGGAATTTACCATGGGAAAACACTCGGTAAGCGCTTATTAAATGTATAGAACAAATCCTTTTTGATAAGCGCTTGATTTCCATATAAAATCTTGACGTCTTTTTTACGAGTTTTTTGTTATTTCGAGTACATAATGTTTGTTCGGTATAATAACATAAATAGCATAGTCATCTTTTGGAATATAGTAAATATTACCACCTCGGAGAGTAATATCCAATGGTGCAATATTTATTAAACACCTATAGTGCCTATAATATTTATATAATTTTTCGGTCCCTATTTCAGAGTGTGAGAACAACATTCAAGATTTTATAAGCATGGAGGACGGTGTCGGTGTCGGCAAAGTGTTGAACTCTGATGAACTGTGTGAAATGTTCGGATGAAATTTGTGAAATGTTCTGATGAACTGTGTGAACTGTTCTGATGAACTGTGTGAAATGTTCGGATGAACTATGTGACATGTTCGGATGAACTGTGTGAAATGTTCGGATGGATTGTGTAAAATGTTCGGATGAACTGTGTGAAATGCTTGGATGAACTGTGTGAAATGTTCGGATGAATTGTGTAAAATGTTTTGATGAACTGTGTGAACTGTTCGGATAAACTGTGTGAAATATTGTGATAAACTGTGTGAACTGTGTTAAATGTTCGGATGAACTGTGTTAAATGTTAGGATGAATTGTGTGAAATGTTAAGATAAACTGTGTGAAATGCTCGAATGAACTGTGTGAATTGTTGAGATGAACTGTGTGAAATGTTGAGATGAACTGTGTTAAATGTTCGGATGAAATGTGTGAAATGTTCTGATGAACTGTGTAAAATGCTCTGATGAACCGTGTTAAATGTTCGGATGAACTATGTGACATGTTCGGATGAACTGTGTGAAATGTTCGGATGGATTGTGTAAAATGTTCGGATGAACTGTGTGAAATGTTCGGATGAACTGTGTGAAATGTTTTGATGAACTGTGTGAACTGTTCGGATGAACTGTGTGAAATGTTGTGATAAACTGTGTGAAATGTTGAGATAAACTGTGTGAAATGCTCAGATGAACTGTGAACTGTTGAGATGAACTGTGTAAAACGTTGAGATGAACTGTGTTAAATGTTCGGATGAACTGTGTTAAATGTTTGGAAGCTGATGAACGTTTACTAAGAATCTCCTCGTTAATCAAGTCGAGTTTGTAACACTTTCCCAATTACCCGCCACGGAAGCGCACCTTGCATATATTTGCATTTTAGCTCGTCGTTTCGAAGAAAAGACAAGCTACTGAACTGCGCCGGTTAACGTTTTCCCGTAAGCTAGTTTCTTATATGAATAGCTTAACGGATTTCATTCTTACGTATTGCATGTATTCTCCATATTCAAATGACTGCATACGCAAAGTTTGGTAACTCAAGTTAAAAATTGTCAAATGAAGGACCATTGTAGACTAATTAATTTCAATATGCGCTATAAAGTTAAACAAGTGAGGTGTTTGAGAAACACTATGCCCCCTTTTGAGCGATTTTGACCCATATAGTTGACCCTTGACCTTGAAGGATGACATTGACCTTGATCTTTCACCACTCAAAATGTGCAGGTCCATGACATACACATGCATGCCAATTATCAAGTTGCTATCTTCAATATTGCAAAAGTTATGATGACCAAGGTTAAAGTTTTGGGACAGAATGACAGGCCAAAAACAATATACCCCCTTTAAAAAAGGGGGTATAAAGATGTTAAGATAGTTTATAAGAAATGGCTCGATGGATTTTATACAAATTGAAACTGTTATTCCCCATTTTGAAAAGATCACATGCGCTAAATTGGTAACTAAGGTTGGAAAGGGCTAGGTTCACGAAGGGTTGAACTATTTTTGTTTTTGTAAGATTAAGAGTCTCTGCACACCCGTTGAGAATTCAAACTGGCAGATACGCTTATAATAAAACTCCACGAAATAAACGTTATTGCCTATGTTGTAATGACTTTTATTAAAAAGATGAATACCATTTTATATGTATATGCCGCTGTTACACTGAGTTAAGAAAATAATAATATAAGCGTACATTTTATATCAACCCATCTGTATATATTCCACAAATTATAAGTTTCACGTGACAAATCAAAAATGTATGTGTGTAAATTTATCGAAGAAGCTTTTGTTAAAAGAAATGCAATTCTAAATAATACTGTTCAATAAACTTCAGTGCCGCCTTGATAGAAAGCACGTGTTCTTACCATAGATAGTATTTATTTGTATTTGTATTCTTAAATGACTATACTTTGTTATTTAATATTATGTTGTTATTCCTAATTACGTGACAGAGAATAATGTGTGTATTTAAGCATGAAGACCATGTATGATGTCTGTCTGTCTGTCTGTCTGTCTGTCTGTCTGTCTGTATTTTGTTCTTATTGTTATAACAGAAACAGTACATTTTGATTTCATATGTTTCAATAATTATTTATTGTACACATTTGCTCATTATTATTGCAAAATCTTGGTGAAGAAAGATATCTTTTTTGTCAGTAAATTTCATAATTAATTTTGTCTTTAGCAAAGAAATTAATTTAATATTGATTGTATCGACGTAAATTTAAATGGTTAATATTCCACAGATGTTAAATGTTGAAACTGAAAATATGGCTTATTTGCATATCAACTAAATAGTTATCAGTTTACTTTTTGAAAAATCAATGACAAATAAATTCTTTGAGCCCCAAACCGTTTTCTTCTACACAAAAATACAGAGAACTATTCAGTTATCAGGAATCTAGTCATGATCTGAGCTGACCCTGCCCACTGTCGCGAAATACGAGTAATTCTCCAGTAATTTACCAGACCTCATGATGGCCTTGGAAAAATCATTAAATGTAGCGAGGTTTCCAATTGTTCTATTAGAATAACTGTTCGGACTGTATTTTTAATTTACTCACTACATTGGTTTCATTTATAACACAACACTTTAATAATGTTCTTGATCGTATTTTATTTTTATTTTACCACACGTTTAACAATATATTCCAAATTAATAAGTTTTTACTTTAACACATTACTCTAGTTCTTTCCTTATTCATAGCCAAAATGCAACTGTCGTTAACTTATTGCTGGTCCAAATTCAACTGTTCCTAAAATCCCTAAAAACCGAGAATCTCTTAAGTATCTGTTAATAAAGCCATTAACCCCAGTTTATCAACACCATCATGATGTCTGGTCAATTACTGGTGACTTACTCGCATTTCGCGTCAACCACAGGTTATCACTCCTTTCACAGTCTTCGCCAAGCTAATGCTTATATATCTGCTAATATACCAATCGTTTTCTTCCATTAAAATCTAATAAGGCAAACCTTTTGCTCGTACAGCGAATATACAATTTCCTGCACTCCAGGTCCGAATTCAATGATCATTATATTATATCACATTACTTTAGATGTGTATTTTTATGTTTTATGGTATTTCCTTGTCTGTTTGCGGTCTTTAACATCAAATAAGGCAAACCTGTATATAATACTCAATTATCTTGAACTCCAAGCCCGAATACAATGCTCATTAAATAGGATCAATTTACTTAAGATGTTTTTTGAATGTATATACTGTTATTTATTCTACAATAATTCCGTGAAGAGGACAATTAATTAGTAGTAACGAAAAGCAATTACCGATAGGAAAATAATAACTGGGCTATTCACACACGGCTTTCCGGAAGCTTCCCTATATATATATTTTTATATATAAATAACTCTAACTAGGTTCGATCATGTGACGTGTTTCCATACACATCAGTTAAACAAGACAGAATGGACGTTTACTTCTACATATTTTAACCAACACAATGGCAAAAATAACGCAATGAGATATAATAATATGACAGTTTCAGCTTATGTTAAGCTTTTGAAAAAAAAAGTATTAATTTAAATTAAGTGACGTAAATTCGTGGCAGCAGTACTCCGTTTCATTCTTATTATTTAATTTTAAATAAAAATACGCCGTGTATATACGTACAGGAACAACACATGTAACACTAATTATTCCAGGCTTGACAAATGTTTTCCATGGGCAGCATATACACTTTACTGACGCTTGCAAGTCGGAGAATCACACATCGTACACAAATGCGTCACACCTGATTGTCTGGTGAATCAAAGCGCCAGTGACTGAATGCAAGCACTCATAACACACAACTGCTTGACACATGTATGGCTAGTGAACCAAAACAACAACACTTGAATGCAAACGTTCTTAAAGACATAACATAACACGGCGTTATTCGCTGAAAACACCTTGTAAACTTTGGTGCAAACCCAACACCACGAATAGGACAGTTCTGTGTCCTGCGAGACAAGAAAGTTACGGGTACTCGAGTGATTAACATAGGCGTTGGAACCTAATAATTACCACAAGTCCACACCGTTTTCACTGATGTTTATGTTTTCTGATTAAACTCTTACACAACGTTTTCCAATCTTCGTAAAATATTATGAACAACAAGATATCTATATCCTCTATATATCCGGCTGTCTTGGTGTGTACTCTTTTTACTACTGATGTGAATAAGTAAATAAACATTAAAAAACACTCGATGGTAACGTGTGCAATTCCGACGGGTCGAGTGCAGAGGAACATGTCCAAAGGTAACAACGTAAATATGACGTATGCAACGGACATATATGGACGTTAGCCTGTCGTTCAACATGAAATTACACAACAATCAACGGGCTGCCTGTGCTTACCCAAGACATGACTAATTTGTGAAACAAGCAATGGGCAATAACTTGGTGCATTCTCCTCGTCTAGTTTGACGGTGATATATGATGTCCATTTACGTAGACACATCAGATATTGAACTTGATGTAAAACAAACATGAATTAATAATATCCTTAGTAATCTATCTTATGTACCATGTGACACGTTGTTTGCGCCCACGTGATGTATCATATTTGCGCATTTATCTTGAGGTGTTCTGAAAATGCTGGCGACCGTAATGTAGCAACGGAAAAATGTGTGCGCCGTTATAAAAGGCTTTATTATAATTGGAAAATAATTTTAGTAATTATGTGCATTTTGAAAAAATAAATAAGGCAGAATGGACTTGCACTTAACCAAGCAGCTCGGAAACACAGGCATTCCACTCCAGCGCCACGATTGTACAATTCTGCCTCGTCGTAAGTTATCCAGAATTGATCGTGAAAAACTGAAAACCCTTTGCAATGTTTAAAGAAATAGAGCCATAGCTGCAGATCTAGTTGTAAACACGCGCAAAATGTCAACGATGTATCATTGACCTGTGTTGTAAAAGTGAGCGTGTAGTTTCAACGAGGTTTCTATGAAATGTAGAGTAAACACGCGAGTAAAATGGCAATTATGTTTCATGGACATTATTTGTAAAATAACGCGTACAATGTCCACGATGTCTGATGGACCTGTAATGTAAGCACACGCGTACATTTCAAACGATGCTTGAAAGACCTGTCTTATAAAAACACGCGTAGTTTTTGTTCCCCGAAGTTTGATTGAACTGTCGTATGAAAAACACACGCATAATGTCAACGAGTTCTCATGGAACTGTCTTATTAAAATATGCGTTTTATGTCAGCGGTATGTGATGGAACTGTCGTGTAAAAACAAGCGTACAAGAAAGTTAGTTTAGTAGTCGTTTTGGAATGGTAAACCATTTCATAGATTTTTTTAAACTGGGTTTTTATCATTCTATGACATGTAAGGTCAAATTATTTTATGAAGCTCAAATTTTCATGTCAATATTTTGGCGGCCATCTTGGATTTCAAAATGGCCGCCACGGAATTTGGTAGCACAATTGTAAAACACTCATAACTTGGACATTTGTGGGTATAAAAGGACCAAAAAGGTGTCAAAATGCTCAGGAGACACTCAGAAACTTTTCTGTGTCAAATTCGAATGTCAGTAATTTGGCGACCATCTTAGATTTCAAAATGGCCGCCTCAAAATTTGGTAACAAAACAGAAAAACTCTACAACTTTGACATTTGTTGGAATAAAATGGCCAAAAAGGTGCCTAATTGTTAATAAAACACTGTAGAATAATTCTATGTACTTGTTATGATTTAATAATTGACTTTCATATGAAATAAATGAGATATTAATATAATTGATATTAAACGATATAACAGTATAAGAAACAGTATTTCTACAATATTTTGTAGTAAATTTGGAGTGTCAAATGTACTGAAATGGAAAACTAGGTATACATGCTTTGGATAAACTTGTATTGTGTTGATTAACAATATGTAAACTAGTTTTCTGTTTGGTTAATACTGTGAAAGGTAAGACACAAATTGGTTAATAACTTAATGAATAATTTGTTCAGTCTATAAGTAATTTCTATATCTTAATCATAACTCCCTACTTTGTCAACATAACTGAAACCCTTAAAATGTATGGTATTGATAACGAGTCATGAGCTCTTAATGTGCACAATAGTTTTCATCTATAGATCAAACATTGAACCAATATGAAAATTCACATTAGGAATTTAAATGTCTTCCTCTTCCTCTAATATTGCATGTGTCTTTAAGAAGTCCTCATTACCAGTACATTTACACAGCTCAGTACATGTATAATTGTTTTGTCGAAATGTGCACCTTCTTGCACATTTGCTGATACCACAGCTACATTTTTCTAGCTTTGCTAGAGTGTCAGTTGCAGCAATAGAAGCAAACGACAAAACAGGCCGCACTTTATAATCAGACACTTCCCAACCACACTTCAATGGGTCTAAATACACTGGATCGACATTAGTATCCTGAAGCCAAACATCAGCTTGCAAGTGGGCCTGCAAAATGTGTTGATACCAAGTTCCATATGTTGATGGAATTGTATCAATACCTGTAACAGATGATAATCCCAGAAATGTTGTCCAACGTATTTCACCAGGACTCAAGTTTGGACTGCTAAAAGAGCACAAGAACCTCATACATTCATTCACTACATCAGGTGATGGTAAATCACCCTCTCCGAGTCGAGCTATTACATGGAGAGCTTCATTAGAACAAGCCAAAAGACATATTAGTGTAGTTTTCTTGCCCAAGCTTTCTTTTCACCTATTGCGTTGTAAATGTCGGTAATAGAAATTAATATCCTCGAGTCCTTATGGCCAGTCAACATCATTGGTAATGTCCCTAATATATAATGTCTTCTCATTAAAAGAACCAACCAATCTGTGTCTTGGCTCAAGAAATCAACATAAAATCCAGTTTGTACAATTTCTACAGCTTGTTACTGTCACTATGCGTTCATTGGAATTGTTAAAAAGTTTTTCAGCCAAGTACAATGTTAATCTGTCTTTCNTCTAATTGATACTGAACTTCTCTTATGACAATACGGTCAATCTCGACTATGCATGGCCCCATTACCAACCCTGGGGCACACCTAGGTCAAACATTCGGTGTGGGGTTACGAGTCGGCCTCTGCCGCGCCATTTCTAGTTAAGTTCTGTTTTCAACTATTCTACATTATTATCTTGCCTTGTTTCATCCGACGTATTTAACTGGTGATGCTTTTTGTAGGATGTAGCTGTATTTCCAATCATGGTGTCTGTTTCTTCTGAAATCTTTGCCAACTCTGGTGCAGCCAGACAGTATTTGAGAAGTGTGATAGGCTTAGTTGTGATTCCTGATATACCACCGCCACCCTTAATTTTTCTATTCTGGTGTTCCTGTGACTGATCCAATCCTATAGAGGTTAATGGAATTGTATTCTGGGAGCTGTATGCAAAGTCTCCCCTCAGTAGGCTGATCCATATTTTTGGCTCTTTTTCCTTCGATTCGTACGACCTAGCAACAAATTTTAGTATGTTCTGTGCATAATCTAAACGGTTAAAAGCGAAGAAGTACGTGCTTAGCCTTTCTAATGATGCTAAATACAGAAACAGTTGTCTATCTTTTATGGACCTTTAAAATTCTAATAATGTCATAACTTGGCGAATGTAACCTCTGTAGTTAGCATACATAGGATGCTGTTCATGTTCTCTATCAAAATCTGCCAACTGCTTTTCTAGGTTTATGGATTCAATTGTTATGTTCAGATCTTGGTCAGCTTTCTTTATTTCTTCATGTGAACCAGAATGTAAAACACACTTAAGATTGCTGAAGTCTGCAATTAATGCATCATATACTCTGTTGCGGCTTTCAAAGAAAGCAGACAGCCACTGGTCTGTAAATACGTGAAGTGTCGTCTCATGGCTTCCATAGCCCTGTTATAGTGGCTTCCGTTGATAATTTGATTACAAACCACATCACTATAGAGCCCACTCTTCCCCCACAGGTCATCGATACCACTCTTTTCTATAGTCTTCCCAAGACAACGCACAGCACACAAACTTGTGTGGAATGGCCCAGGGGCCAACCACCATTTTCCACCATAGTGTTGGGGATCAATGTATTCTAGTTTTAATGCTCTCTTATACAGATCCATATCAAAGGTTACTATTACTTTGCCTGAAATCAGAGCATGCTATCTTATTAAGGTCATACACGTTCTCTAGAACAGTCACTAAGGTTTTCCAATCACTTGCACTAGAGTTAATGATGGGTAATGCATGTCCCTTGTCACTGATACTTTTGTTCAAGTCTCGAGATGTTATCAAAGAGTTGTATGCCCTCCATACTGGGATTTGTGTTCTGTTCTGGTCCTGAATGTCTGTATTTACATGTTTGTATCTATTAATAAATCTACCTACAAGCCACATGAGGTCTTGCTTTTCAGCATCTATGCATTCTGATTCATGCTTTCCAATGTCATAATTGATATACTTGGGACTTGCTGTGGGTTTAGGATTGCCTTCAATGGTTCATTCTTTCAATTTTACAACTGTTTCAGGGACTTGCTTTTACACATCAGCTTTGTCAATAGTTTTATCAATTTTGAATCCGTCACAAATGGTTTCATAGACTTCGTGAACGTCGATAGTTTGGTAAACACTAACGGCTGTTCCATGGAAGGAGTTTTTCCCATCTGGTGTGTCAACCTTTTTGTCAATATTATCAGCACTTGCACATATAGGAATTCCTTTCATTAACCCTGGTGGAACATATCATCCACCAAACTCGTCCATACTTTTAACAGCAGAGACGGCTATATCAGTAGTTAATTCATTCACTCTCATATAGGATACCGATACAGATGCAGCATACAGAATGTCAATATCTTTCTTTTAGCGATTTAGGTGATTATTCTGCAGACCTAACCCAACGGTTATTGGTGTTTCAATGTTATGGTGGAATGTTGTAGATGTTTCCCTACTATATACAGTCTGTCTATCACTTTTGTAATTCTGCATCACAATTTGCGACAGAACATTCACACTTTTCTGCATTATTTCTTTTTTCTCGGTTGATTCAGAACATTTTGGTCCATGAATAAGCCAATTAAGGAAAAACTGTAATTCGTTTGGATGCTTTTCATTTTCCTCATACTCTAATTTGCCCTTATATGTCCAGGATGAACTGTCGGAGTTCTTGATTCTTAGTCTGAGGAATTTAGCAGATTCAAACAGTTGTTTCATCATATCATCAGTGCATGATTGAGACTTGGCTTCTTTATGTATTGCACAAGCACCAGATTTGTTAGAATGAATCAAAGACTTTATTCCATAACCTTGGGCCGTGATTTATATATTATTAAAACGCCTGGGTATCCTAGATCTGAAAACAAACAAGGACTCGTGGTCCTCTTGCTCTATCCCAAAGTCATACAGTGTCTGTTTCAATCTTCTATAGGCATCTGGAACTTCTATTATATCTCCATTGTCTATATTTTCTTGAATCATTGACACAAACTGTACTTCTGCTGCCTGATATCTAAAATGTGTATCACTTTCTTTCAAACTTCGGCTAGCATCTTGATCTATCATAGTATCAGCTGTCTTCCTGCCTTTAATTCTTATATGGCGCTGTATATACTTCTCCCAATTTTTCAGATCACAGGAGTTGTGGTATAAATATTACTTGGTCGCCCTCGTTTCCTTGCTTGTCCATGTGTCGGAGTTTCGGCTTTTTTGTTATCCCCTTTTTCATTGTTATTTCCCGGCATGCTGAATGCCAAGATGCTCCTTCATGCTTCAGAATCTCTGATGTTACATTATGTAAACGTTTGTTAATGATGACATATTCTTGGTGTCCCAAATCAGCTCTCTTGTGGATTGTTTCAAACAAACTATCATATGTTGTGTCCTTAAACGTTTTATAGGTCGTATCAACAAGTGTGTCTCCATTGTCAATCTGGCAAATCAGGCATAATGAGAAATCAGTTCTGGCACGTTTATCCGGTGGTGGAGAATCCATCATTATTCTCTGAAATATAGATGGAATATTTTAAATCTAAGATGCATTGACACATTTCATTCTTGTTTAATCAATTAAGTACTATACAAAAATGTATGGTTGAATTTGATGATTAATATAGCGAGAAAAGATCAAATATCCGAGTACAGGTACCCATCCGACTACTACTACACTTTAGTTTTTTTGGAAATGATGCATTTACAAAGAAAACAATATCATACAATTTTGAATAAATGCTTTGCAAAGTGTTATTAAAGGAGAATAACATAACATCAATCCAATAAATTACCCTGGGATGATGTAAATGAGAAAAACAAAATGCCCTCTGCTTATTATTTTTGTCATCTGCAATAACGGAATATAACAAAGGGAAACAACTATGTAAATTGTGTTATTGTGTGATAGCAATAAGGGAAGAAGCTTATATTCGACAAAATATCTATCACTGGGTATTCATCTAATTTGAGAGCATGTTTTAGGATAAATATAACAAAATTAAGAGGAACTGAAGTAAAGACTTACCTTTTTTTGAAAGTTCTTTTAGCCTATGACTCATCTTGTCCCAATTGTACTCTTATAGATATTTCTTAAAGATGTTATGGCAATTGTTTTGATGAATGAAAAATGCATTTTGACATCTACTTATATATACATTCTTAAAATGGATACATATTCAAAATAAAACAAGGGATAATAAAACCACGAGGAATTTATCATGATTTATTATGTATTAAGCCATTATCCGCAATTCGATCTCAACTTCCGAGATTACAGTCTGCTTTGTATTATAACTTGTATAATGAGATGTAACTTATGTCCAGTACACATTTATCCAGATATGTTAGTCTAGTTTCTTTGATTCCAATGGTATCTGACCCTCCAAATTATCAGAAATAAGCTTGAAAAATATCTTCGCTGGTTTTTTTGTCCTTAAAAATGTTATGATTTTTCAATCATTTTTATATTCATTAATATGCAAATGAGTACATTCAAATGGGTCATTTATAGAAATAATGTTCGATGTCTAAGGAACATGTTGATACCTTTATGGTCATTTTATTCCCATACATGTCCAAGTTATGAGAAGATTTTGGCCGTGCTACCATTTTCTGTGGCGGCCATTTTTAAATCCAAGATGGCCGCCATAATATTGACATGAAAATTTGAGCTTAATAGAATTATTGGATCTTATGGGTCATAGAATGAAATAAACACAGTTTAAGAAAATCTAGGAAAAGTAAAATCTTTTCCCTAAAAATTAACCATCTAAAATGGACTATACACTGTCAACTTTGTTTAAGGGTACTGTCGTGAAAACCAGCGTACGCTCTCAACGATATATGAAAGGCAAAAATGCACGTATGAGTGTTTATTAATCTGTATCTTATCTGCAAATTTGCAAGACATGGAAAACAACCCTTAAAGTAAACCCATATTTGCTATGCAGTGAATATCTTGGAATTATAATACTAGATAGTCTCGTCCGGGATAAAACCTTATACTATTGTCACATACATAATACAACTGACAAATCCAGATTATAATGAATAACTGGTGTACAATTGGAAAGCAAACTTATAGTCGTGAAATGTGATAATGACTTGTCACGCGAACGTTTGGTTGGGGGTAGCAATTATCCGAATTTGTTTGTTTTTTTCTGATAAGGGTTACTCTGATAATAGTTCTCACATTTTCTAAATGATATAAATGATCGTATATATCTGCATATTACTGTAAACATTTCTTTGATAATCAGTGGCTACCACGCACCAATAATTATATAAACTCGCCTACGCGATAAAGCTGTTAACCGTTGTCACAAACACAATATACCACTGACAGTTCCAGATTATTAAAACGGCAGTAATCGATGTGTATTTTGAAAGCAGACACTTGGATGTAAAAAATGTATTAATGATTTGTCAGACGAGCTTCACAATAAATAGAATGTCTCTTGTTCGAGTAATGGTTAATTTAGGCAATTAGTATTGTACATTTCCTGCATTTTATACATATTCGTATTTATCAGTTGTTATTTCGAGAAAATAATTATCTTATTACATTTTTCGAAAATCATATAAAAGTAATTTCAAATGGAATGCAATGAAACAATATGTTTTTTCTCTCTAATGGGTGTACTGAATATTGCATCCACATTTCTTTTAATTTAAATATGTTTACGTTTTAAAAATAGAACACACCAGTTCACCGGGCCTAAATCAACCTAAGTTCATTTTATTGTTAACAACGTTGTTTATAAATCGTAAAAAAATATATGTTCTCAATGCATATGAAATTGATCATTCTGTGCGCGCGACAAGATGTGTCATACGTTTAAAATGAAATAATTACCGGAAAATATTTTTCGTTTTTTTGCGTATTTTGTTTATAGTGTTTGGCATGTATACTCACACTAAGCTTTAAGTGTATCTTCTGCAAGCATAGTCGACACAATAACAATTTATGCTTAAAATCAATGAATTGTTTTGATATTAAAACTATATGTAGTATTTGTATAGGATTACAATGCTCATGCGTATAACATTTTGTAAACCATGGTCCCGCACTGAAGTCACATGCTTATCCGTTTTGGACTTAACTTAAAAGAAGAAACTCGCTTGTGTTTGAATGACTCAATTGTCACTTTTCAAGAGTTCGTACGGTGATAAAAAAAAAACACAACACAACACTTAGTATTATATATGAGCCGCGCGCCGAAAACACCGGGTGTAAGGCATGTGCGTAAAGTATCGTCCGCACTGTTTGCAAGATAATTTCTTTACTTGAAATATTCCATAAAAGCGGAAATTGTTGTCTCTCAATGGGTGAGGTCGAGGTCACTATCGGAGCTCTCACAGAAAGAAGAGAATCAAATACCTGTGACTTATCGTTGTTTTGCAAATGTGACCATTGTATATTTTAAGCTTCTGGTAGTACGTATTCTGGAGTAATAAACCTACTTTTGACTTACTAACTCGCAACCTCCGCGCAGAGGTTTGACTGGAACCAGCATCATAACCGACCACGTGATGATAGCCGAGCCACGTGATACAATAATGGCGTCTTTCAGTATCAACGGCATAGATATCAATGTGTATACGCCGAAGAAGAAAGTGCCGGAGAATTGTTTCCTGTGTGAAAACAAAATAGTTTTTAGTTTAACCGGAAAAAAAATCATATAATGATATAAAATCCCTGCCGTTATATAAAAAAAAACAACAACATGTAATGATAGACGAGCCACGTGGCACAATAATGGCGTCTTACAGTATCAACGTTTTTTTTGTAATAATTAAAAAGTTATTTTTACTTTTTTAATTAAGGTGATTTATTTTTTTATTATGAACCTATACTTATGCACTATTTTCAAAATCTAAAAGAAAATGATACTACTTTTCATAATATATAAAACTTTTTTTATCATCCTACCGAATCTGGTAGGATTTTCTTTACTTGTGATGGCAGAGGCTGTATGTGAGAGCATGGAACGACAACTCTGCGTGGAGATTGACTAACTCGGAGCTCGACATTTTCTGAGACTAACATGATTACCGGTTAATCAAACACTTTAAAGATCTAAAAAGGCCGCAATTTGTTTATCAGTTATTATAGCTGTATTTTTTGCTAGTTTTAGCTATAAGTTGTATTAAGTCAGTTTATTATATCTGCCGTCGATCGGTTTGATTATAAATGCAGTACTGCTTTATCGTCGAAACATTTCAGAAATTATGTTTGTCCTGACTTTATTCATATGGAAACTGCTATTGTATCATTCTGATTTCTTTTATATCTAATGATAAAATATGACATTTCTGCAGTGAAATAACAGCAGTGAAAATAACACAATTGTTATTTTCACCAGTGAAAATAACAAGTTTTCGGAATTCCTTTTTCTTTTTTTAGATTATCATATCAAGATGTACTTCCCTTGTTTATATCCTTGTTTATATTTTTTCTATGATCACGAGTGAAATAAAATCGATATTCCACCGAATCCAACAAATTTTCTTTTAATTTTATGCTTTTTTACCGTTTATTTACATTGTAAAAGAGTTTAACTGAAGAATTTCCCTTGAAGAATGACGTCATTTCGTCAACGAAATGACGTCATTTCAATGTATTGAGGCACGCCACGGGAGAGAGGGTCACTTTTCAGCGAAAGGGAAATTATTATTAATTATTTTCTTGAAAAAGGGGCATAAAAGAAACAGAAAATGTGTTCATGTCAGTGTAAGATTGTTTGTTATTTCACTCGTGATCATAGAAAAATATTGTTTTCACTCGTGAAAATATATATTCTATGATCTCTCGTGAAATAACAAACGATCTTACACTGACATAAACAAATATCCTCTATTTATTCCACGTGATAAATACAATTTTCACAAAACATTTTATTTTAGGAAAATGAAGAATTCTGATCGTTTAATAAACGATTCCTTATTTCCCGTACATACACATGCTTGTAAAACTTAATCGCTTCTTTTGATTGTATTCAACTTGTCAATAAGTTAACTCGGACACGAATACGCAAATAAGAAACTCATCATTACATCCACTGGAATTGCAAAAAATGAACTAAAGTCACTGTTGACGACGTTTGCTTCTTTTGCAGTGTATGTGTTTATATCATACAGATTAGTTTTAGCTGTCACATTGAAACAAAATATGTTACATTTTATCCAATCGGATAGTTTCCTGGCTACTGGTCACTTCATTGGTTGAAATTAAGAATGCCCATTCACGTGCTTTCCGTTATTTATATTCATTCCACTACAGGCAGACAGCAAGTCGGAATCGATGATGTGTTACAGTAGAAGTAAGTAGTAGGTAGTAGAGATATGAAAAACGTTAATTAACGAACGTGATAGAAAGTTTTAAACCTACTGCAACGTGGAATAAATAAAGTGTACATGTTTGCATATATTTTATTGAAAGAGCTGAATGGTTGACTTTTGAACGTGTGTGTGTTTTTTTTTTTAAGTCACTAAAAATATCTTAAGCAATCTTACACTGTATTATTATTTAAACAATTCACAGTGCAAACGCATTACTAGATAAAATAGGCAACATGGCCATGACACATGCGTCAGTAGGTGTGAGTCTGAATGCAACGATGGGATCTGCCTCAACGACGTCAGAAACTAATTCTTGGACAGTCTACGTTTCTATTTTCATCAATTGGATTCCTGGGATTCTATGTAACCTTCTCGCACTTTTCCTCATCATTCGATATATCCAGAAGGATATTTTTCCCGCCATTTTTCTACTTCTCGTTCTCGTCTGCTGCGATCTCACCGCCGTCCTATTTTCGGCCGGTAAACACGTACTGTTGCGCTACGTAACGACGCTATCATTACCGTTCTGTGCCTTCATTTCGGTGATTCACATTTTCAGAGTATCCTCTGGATTCATTAACCTTCTAATGGCAGTGGACAGAGTACTCGCCATTTGCCTACCGTTCTATTACAAGCGTAACATCATTGTCGGCACATGGAAAGTCGCATGCCGGATCGCCGGTATGTCCATATGCCTCTTTAGCTCCTTCCCGATTATGGGCTCGGCAACGTGATGTCAGTACGGCGCGGAGGAAAGGTGAGTTGCAGCGCCCTCGACTACAGGTCTGTACCCGAACAACGCGTTTTTGGCATCATGCTTCCCCTGCTTGGATTCCTCTTTAGCCTCACAGTCGTCATCTGCAACCTGGTCCTTATCAGGGCTCTCATTCGCCTTAATAATAATAGTGTGGCTGTCGTCGATTCTCCTTTCGAGGGTAGCAGTGCAAAAGATTGCCCGTCTAATGAAACGCCATCGTCGGCATCCAGGGTAAAACCTTTCGAAGTGGTCTTTGCTAAGCTGATGGCCTGTCTAGCATTTGCGTACCTTGTATGTGGAACACCCATGCTCGTAAGTAACGTTCGGTAAGATTCTTTTGGATGTGTTAGTTTAACTAATTACGAATTACTACATTCAGCATTCAATACAATTAACATTATCATCGATTCTTTAAATACATATTTGTTGTACTGAAATACGTTTTTTTAATGGAACCTTAAATAGTATTTTTTAATCCAGAAATATGGACTAAGTGTTGCCTTACCCTTCGTGCACAAGAGTGTGATCCACAGCAGTGGTAAAGAGATCATGAATGTTGTGTGCTTGAGGAGATCATGAATGTTGTGTGCTTGAGGAGATCGTGAATGTTGTGTGCTTGATGAGATCATGAATGTTGTGTGCATGAGAAGATCATGAATGTTGTGTGCTTGAGGAGATCATAAATGTTGTGTGCTTGAGGATTTTAAATGTTTAGTGTACAAAAATGCTTTCTTTTGTGTAAAAAGCTGTATCGCTACATCAAAAATGGTTTGTCGTTCCCTTGCTTGTTCTCCAACGCATCGCACATTAATGCATGTCATTTTTTTCTGTCAATTATTTTCTAATGTCCGGCATTTGATATAGACCCTTGTGATGATTCAGCAGTTTTCGCGGGTGGTTGTTAATCCTGACGTAGAAAGCTTCGTCCACCTTCTTGATAGCGCCATCTACATAGTTTACCCTATTGTCTATAGGGTGTCCCGCAAGACAAACCGGGAACGACTGGTGGAACTCTTTTTGTGGAGCATGCACTCGCAAAAACGTTCCAGAACAGAAATGAACGTGGTTCTAGAATTGCATCGGTTCAGGCTACTTGACACATTTATAAATCATATTATACTATACACTATTTGAACTGTTAGTTGCCAAAATTTCAACACTAGATGCTATCTGGTAACATAGACATGATACAAAATGCTCTTTTTTGTTTGTTTGTGGTACAATATATTCAACACATGTTCATGAACCAATTTAGTGTTCGTGTGTCGTATCAATTGATATTACGGGAAATTAAAATGGAATATGTTGTGGCACATAAAAATAAAAAAGAGCATTTTATATCTTATTAAATCTATGTTACCAGAGCACATCTAACGTTGAAATTTTGGCTATTGCTATAAGGAACACTGATTGTTTATGTGTTAACTTTATGTTACGAAATATTGAACGAAATTTCCGTTGATTTTTTGCGTTATATGGGCTATAAATGCCTTTGATTTGACAGACACAACGATATTTTTAGTCCTCATCATAGTGTTGGGTGAGTTGTGCGTATATTATTTTGTTGTATAGGCAATTGATCAGTTTCCTCCAATACGAGAGCTAGTGAACCTATTCATGTCTAGTGGACTCTCCCATCCTTCTAAATTGGATCAATTTATTTCCAAAATTAGGGATGTCTAGTATATTTTTTTCTATATTTAGAATATTTCTTACAGAAATTCCTTTAAGCAAACAGCGCAGACCCTGATGAGACGCCGCATCATGC
>VMBQ01007766.1:0-42248 GCA_007657795.1 Dreissena rostriformis | reverse complement strand
AGCCATATCTTGGAAGTGCTTTGGCGGATTTCATTAAAACCTGGTATGAGTTTATATATGGATAAGAGGATGATGCACGCCAAATGGCATTGTACACCATCGGTCAATAACGGAGTTATTGCCCGTTGTATCTTGAAAAAATGCTTTTTACTATAGGCACTTTTGTGTCCAGAGCTTTATCTTGGAAGTGCTATGGTGGATTTCATTGAAACTTGGTATGACTATATATATGCATAAGAGGATGATGCATGCCAAATGGCATTGTACACCACCGGTTAATAACGGAGTTATGGCCCTTTGTATCTTAAAAAAATGCTTTTTTCTGTGACAAAGGTCTAGTTAGGCGGGGGATATCAATTCAACAAATTTGCTTGTTTTATTCATTTTTCAATGAACAAGTTTTAACCAAGTGATGTACCATAATTTTTTAACATTTTCATAATCACATGTTTAATGTGTTAAAAGTCACTAATGTTGTGTCAGATGACCAGCCAGAATATCCAGCTTGTCCTGGAACAAAAATACTCATCATGACAAGCAACCAAGTGGAATTTTCAGACCTAGATGTTATTACCCAATCAAATGTTTTTACAAGTTTAATCCCAGATTTACATGCCTTAGGATGCTATACTGTGTAAATTTAATTTAAAGATAATGAAATGGCCAGGTCTTCACGATATTATTTTTATGCCCCCGGTAGGGTGGCATATAGCAGTTGAACTGTCCGTCAGTCTGTCCGTCTTTCTGTACGTCCATCGGAAAACTTTAACATTAGCCATAACTTTTGCAATATTGAAGATAGCATCTTGATATTCAGCATGCATGTGTATCTCATGGAGCTGCANACATTTTGAGTGCTGAAAGGTCAAGGTCATCCTTCAAGGTTAAAGGTCAAAAAACTAATTTCAATGGAAGAAACAAGCTTTAAAGGGAGAGAATTTCTATTTATCATTTGGCAGGTACAGATCATTTTCCCAAGGGAAGAAATTATTTTTAAAGGGATATAATCAAAAAATATTTTTTTTAATTCAAAGCGGTGCAGTATGGGGCATTGTGTTTCTGACAAACACATCTCTTGTTACAACTAAATTCCCAGATTTACATGCCTAAGGATGCTTTACTGTGTAAATTTAATTTTAAAGATAATGAAAAGGCCAGGTCTTCCCAATATTAATTTTCTTCTTTCTGTTTTCTGTCCAAACAAGTGCAAGTTAATAGAATAGAATATTAACATATTGAAGCTCATAAAACAATAAATTGTGGTTTTAAACCGCACACTTTATCTAAATTTATTGTTAAATCTGTTTTCAAATATTTCATCTTTTTTTGTTTATTTAAATTAACTTCTTTAATTAGATGTCATGCTTTGCATAGGGGTTGGTACATAACAAAATTGTTAATACTGATCTTGTATTCTAGAACATTATGATCTCCATATGTGTATAATCTGTATATCCATGATTATTGTTATGGTATATTTACCTTACACAGCTAGAATTAATCATGCATGTAACAGATGTGTGAAATGTTGTTTGCAATAATGGTTGCTATTATGAAATCATGTATTGTCCCTTTAATATAACACAAACAATATCAATTATTAAAGTAAGAAATTCTGAAAAGGCACTGGTATACTAACTTGAAGAGTTTTATACTGAATTGCTTTTGCATCTTATTGATGACCTTCAATGGAGAAGATATTGTTATCCCCACGCTTTAAAAGCGTGGGGATATTGTATTGATCTCCGCTGTCTGTCCGTCCGTCCTGGCCACTATCTCCTCCTACACTATTAGCACTAGAACCTTGAAACTTACACACATGGTAGCTATGAGCATATGTTCGACGCTGCACTATTTGGAATTCGGATCTGACCCTTGGGTCAAAAGTTATGGGGGGCGGGGCAGTTTTTCTTATATGGCTATAGTAAAACCTTGTTAACACTCAAGTTTAGGTTATTTTACATTAACTAATTCATTTCTTCACCGATTTACTTCAAATTGATACCGAACATCTCTTATGACAACACAGACTCTATCTCCACCATCCATGTCCACATTACCCACCCCAGGGCCCCCCCACATAGGCAACACCCACCCAAAAAATGTTTTCGTACCCAATTGTTTTTCATACCCAATTGTTTTTTGGTACCCAATTTTTTTTTGTACCAAAATATTTTTATACCCCCATTACTAGTAATGGGGGCTATATAGGAGTCACTTTGTCGGTCGGTCTGTCTGTCTGTCTGTCGGTCAGTGTCAGTCTGTCCCGAAAATGAGCTTGTCCGGGCCATAACTATGTCATCTATCAAGGGATTTTAAAATCATTTGGCACATTAGTTCACCATCATTGGACAGTGTGTCGCGCGAAAGAATTACGTCAATATCTCCAAGGTCAAGGTCACACTTTGAGGTCAAAGGTCAAAAATGGCCATAAATGAGCTTGTCCGGGCCATAACTATGTCGTTCATCAAGGGATTTTGAAATCATTTGGCACATATGTTCACCATCATTGGACAGTGTGTCGCGCGAAAGAATTACGTCAATATCTCCAAGGTCAAGGTCACACTTTGAGGTCAAAGGTCAAAAATGGCCATAAATGAGCTTGTCCGGGCCATAACTATGTCGTTCATCAAGGGATTTTGAAATCATTTGGCACATATGTTCACCATCATTGGACGGTGTGTCGCGCGAAAGAATTACGTCAATATCTCAAAGGTTCAAGGTCACACTTTGAGGTCAAAGGTTAAAAATGGCCATAGATGAGCTTGTCAGGGCCATTACTATGTTGTTCATAGTGAGACTTTGAAATCAATTGGCACATTTGTTAACCATCATTGGACGGTGTGTCGCGCGAAAGAATAACGTCAATATCTCAAAGGTCAAGGTCACACTTTGAGGTCAAAGGTCAAAAATGGCCATAAATGATAATGGCATAATAATTCTTGAAAATCACCATAAATTAGCTTCTCTTATTTTTTGAAGACAAGATGAAAATTATTCTGTGTCAATGTGGCGTATGGGGGTATACGTCACTTCTGTGACAAAGTTCTAGTTTCTTCTGGCATAATTTTTTCGTGCCGAAAATTTTTGTTTCTTTCGTACCCAAAATTTTTGTACTCAAAATTTCCGTACCCATATTTTTCATACCCAATTTTTTTTCGTACCCATTCTTTTTTCGTACTCATTTTTTTTGTTTTTCCTACCCAATTTTTTTTTTGGACCCAATTTTTTTTTCATACCCAATTTTTTTTTTATGCCCACATTTTTCTTATACCCAAATTATTATTTTTTTGGCATAAAATTTTTCTACCCAAATTTTTTTTATCCAAATTTTTTTTCCTTCCCAAAATATTTGTACCCACATTTTGTTTTCATACCCATCTCTTATGACAACACGATCTATCTCGACCATCCATGTCCACATCATCCACCCCAGGGCCCCGCCCACATAGGCCACACCCACCCAAAATTGCCTTTTACTATTACTTCTACATTTCTACACCGATTCACTTCCAATTGATACTGAACTTCTTAACAATACGGTCAATCTCAACTATGCATGGCACCATTACCAACCCTGGGGCGCCCTGCCCACATAGACCACCCAAAATTTTGTTTTAACATAACTTCTTCATCTATTCACTAATTGACTTCAAATTAATACTGAACATCTCTTATGACAACACAGTCTATCTCGACCATCCATGTCCACATTACACACCCCGGGGCCCGACAAACATAGGCCCACCCAAAATTGCCTTTTAATATACCGGTAACATCTATGCGGCGTGAGGATACGCGCCGGCCTCTGCCGCGCCATTTCTAGTATTAAAAATAAATTGGTTTTCACAAAGCAGGTAAAATTGTTAATTTTTTATTTGTGCTTGATAAATAAATAAAAGTTTATTTTAAACAACAAAAGACCCTTGGTTTAAAGGCTCTGTTCCAATATCTAATATAATGATTTATGTTAAACAATTATCTTGTAAATTGCCCTTATTATTAAAATGGTAACTGTGACACTTATTGGGTTTGTAAGAAAATCAAACCTAACAGCTCTAGTGAAGAATGATGGTCTTTTGAGTACCGGTAATGTTGGGGTGTAACGTTATGTATATTATTGTAAATTGTAATATATAAATATTGGACATAATAATATATCAATAATAACAGAATTTTTGCTCATCGTACATTATTATGTATAAATAAACTAATTTGGGAAATTAGAAATACATCCTGTATCATTATGTAACGTAATGAATATAATTAGTAATATATAATATTATTAGTAGTCATGATATATAAATGTAAAAATAGAATTTTGAAAATTATTATTGGTTCTGGATCAACAATTTGGCTTGTAGGTCGACATTACCTTAAGGCGGTACATAACAGATGCCAGTACAGACAGAATAAATTATGTAATGAAGTTTAAATAATTGTTTATTGAAGAATAACTTCATTATCCCAATCTAGATCAACCATCAAAAACATCAGTTGATATGGTCAAATATGCTTATTGCGCTTCAATAAAAAAAGTTACTATCTGGACATTATGGTCATCATAAACATTGGTCAAGATGTTAATCCATTTAAGAAATTTAAACAATCGAAGATGCGCTTGTTTTTATACGTTACTTATCCACTGGTGTCTAACTCAATTCTAATCAGAGTGAGTAACTGTTAACTGCTAGGGGATGAAACTTATACATTTGGTTTCCTGAGTTAGTTATATACATTTAATCAGAGAATGGGAACCCGCTGTATGAATAGTACCTCGTTATTGTGGGTATCAACAGACATTGCAAATCATAACACTAATATCAAAGTTATCTATATATCACTATATCACAAGTATGTTTGAATTTATTCCGTTGGTTTAGAGCTATAAAATAACTTGCTACAATTCCCGATTTGACTGGAAACAGTTTTTATTTTCCCCGTTCAACCGGTATAGGTACCATTCCCAGTAGTGGTTAGGAAAAAGCTGGATTGCCAACAAAATAGTTGACAGCTGAGACTGTGGAGGAACTTAATTGAATGACAGACATTTATGCACTATGATTATTTTCGGAAGACTCGATTTTGTGTTATACTGTGAATTACTAGATGCTGTTGATTACCACTGGAACAATTAACACTTATGTCTACAATAAATGATCAGGCTAATGGCGAGTGATAAGCAGTAGAAATAAAGTCACTTTTACTCTTTCAGTGTTGGAACCGAATTTTGAAGGCCTTTGCAAACAGTTTGGATTTAGATGAGACGCCACAGAACGTGGCATCTCATCAGGATCCAAACTGTTTGCTATTCTGATAGTATTCTTTGAAAAAAAAAATCAAAGAAAATGCCATACATGCCAGACGTCCCGATCTCGGCGGGACAGTCCTGCTTTTGGGCCCTTTGTCCCAGCAACCCGATATGAGACGATTTGTCCCGACATTCGTAAAAAACGATGTAAAGTCTATAAGTTCCCAATAAAATTCTCTATTCAAGCTCTGTCTGGCTAAAACTTACCATCGCTTATCCCTTTATTGCCCCCAATTAACAAACAGCTTCTGCTTCTCGAGTGCACCAGTGTTGTTTTTGACTCCTTATCGGCAATTTATTGACAAATTATTGATTTTTTTTATCAGGCATTCACACCACGGTGTTTTTATGATAGGGGTCTCTAATTGCTATCGAAAGATGTATCATACAGAAATAAACGCCAATGACACTATTATCCTGTGTATTATACCACCTAAGGTTATAAAACCTGTCAAAACACCGATTTTGTACATCAAACAAATTTGATGCTGACCAATACGCATCGATGTTTCACATAAATTAACTTTCGTTTTCGACTGATTTTCAGAAAATAATTTGTTACATATTGCATCAATCTAAATTTAGAGTAAATTGATGATTGGTTGAATAAGAAAAGTGCTCGATGAGCTCACGCGATTTACATATGTTCAAGGGGATATCCCTGTACCGATTGGATGTCAAATTGAGGCATACAGGGAAACCCCACAATTCTACATACAATTCAGTTTATGGATTGTGTTTACTTCCGGAGAATGGTAGAACGCTCAGTGTTCACGAATTTCTGAAACACATGTATCGTCAAAATTGTGCAGAAAATTAGAGTTTTTGCAAATAATATACTAACTACCGACTAAAGTAACGGTGAAATGATTGATCATTTTAAGTGTCCTGCTTTTTGGTCAAAAATCCCGACAATTTTTTATGGAATGTCCCGTTTTGGGCCTGAAAAATTCTGGCATGTATGGAAAATGCTAATTTTAGAAATTCAGCAGACGACATTTTAGCAGACGACAAATTTCCCAGCATGCAAAGGGTTAAATTTACTGTACTCGAGGCCCTATACACAAGCAAACTATTGATAACTATATATTGTATCGTGGTATTGAATGTTTTCATTCAATATTTATTTGTGGGTTGGAATTCTAATGTAAACATACACCATTAAACTGAGGATAATATGGGTCCATGCATCTGGGAAAACAATGTTGGTCTGGGTCATGATAACTATATTTAACCAAACATATTTTATGAGAGTTAAGGGGGGGGGGATCATAAATCTCACTTTTCTGACTGTGCTTCATTTTCTGTCCTTCCTTACGTATGTCTTTTACTTTTCTGTCCCACTTTTTTGTGTCAAGCATCTTTCAAAAAGTATTGGTTCTTGAGGTGAAACCTTGCAAACATATCTACCAGTATGTAAATGTTTTCACCCCCATATTTTGGTTTTGATTTTTTCAACATAAGTGCCCCTTTTAGCAAAATTTTACATAAAAAAAATTATTTTTGCATAACTCAAAAAATGTTTCCGCTAAATGGCTGACTGAAACTTAACGAACATATTAAATAGCATGTGAACATGTGCGCCTCAATAATTTTGTCCGTAGGTTTAAATACAACTTGGCCAACAGCCCCTTTTTATATGAAACATTTTTAGCTCATACATTTAAAAAAAAAGTTATGAGCTATTGTCATCACCTGAGCGTCGGCGTCTGCGTCGGCATCCGGTTAAGTTTTGTGTTAAGGTCCACTTTTCTCATTAAGTATCAAAGCTTTTGCATTCGAACTTGGTACACTTACTTACTATCATGAGGGGACTGGGCAGGCAAAGTAAGATAACTCTGGCTGGCATCTTGACAGAATTATGTGCCCTTTTTATACTTAGAAAATNCCTTGACCTTTCACCCCTCAAAATGTGCAGGTCCATGAGATACACATGCATGCCAAATGTCAAGCTGCTATATTCAATATTGCAAAGTATTGCTGCTAGGGGGCTGAAACTTTACAAACAGGAGTTATGGCCCCTTTTTTTTCGGTTGTGAGTCAAGACGTGTTCAGTTTCTAGTGGGCTGAACCTTTGCAAACAAATTAACCATCATATGAACTTGCACACCTACATTTTACTGTTATTTTTTTTTCCAACAAAAGTGTAACTTTCAGACACATGTCTGGTTATCATATAAATTCATATAATTATTTGGACATGTATTTGAAGTGCATTGTATGAGGAGGTATCCGATTCCTTTTTGCTTATTGTGAATTGAGGATTCTTTGGAAGTACGGGTAATAACAATAAATGAATTCTTAGTCAGTTCTAAAATTGTGAAGTTGACCCCAAGGTCGAATAGTAAATAGTGCCATTAATATATTGAAGATAAGATTCATTGGAATATTGATAACCCAATTATTAGGTGTAGTGCAATCTCATAAAATTTGCGAGATTTGCCAATGTTTCCTCTCTAATTGTCATCCATTGTGTAGCCTTGTAGTGTAAATTGAGGGTTCAGGTATATTAGTTCTGTTAAAAATCTGTAATGGACTTTTATTAAAGTTTTGTAAGTTTAACAAGTGCTTGTTTGGATACTTTTATTTAAAAAAAAAATCTATAAAACAACATACCATTTATTAATAAAACTAAATGAATGATCTAAATGAAGCAGTTTTCGACATTTTACAAATTATCTTCCTTCATGCATTACAAACCCAACATTTCCTGGAAAAGAGTCGATGCAAATCAGCATACAAATATTACAAATACTGCTGGTGATGCCTGGTTTGATTATTTGACAATTATTTCAAACCGTTATTTGGATACATTGTATGATTATATTATGCACAACCAATATAAATCATTGCTTGATGTGAAGTAGTTTGTTGTTGTACAGACTGTTCTCTGATATGTATCTGTATTACATGAAATATTTAATTAATAATTGAGCCTCGCTTTGTGAAAAGGGAAAATGCATGTGCGTAAAGTGTCATCTCAGATAAGACACTTTCCGCCTAAACTGGATTTTTGCTAAGAAGAGACTTTCTTAAAACGAAATCTATCATAAAAGCGGAAAGTGTTGTCCCTGATTAGACTGTGCAGACTGCACAGGCTAATCTGGACGACACTTTACGCACATGCGTTTTCACAGAGCCAGTATCATATATAAGCATTTCCAACTTCAATTTGTATTCTAAGGACTTTGCTAAAAAAAAATACAGAATAATTATCTGCAAGTGCTATATTTTTTCATGGTTTTTACAATTGTGTTATTTTAAATAAGATATTGTGCTTTGTTTTAAATGACATATTCAGGCTTATGACTGACTGTAAATCTTCCTTACATTTTGAGCGCAATGTTTGGCCCATGTTTTAAGAAGGCGGGAAAAGAAAGCGTATAGTCAGTGTAATACCAGATTTGGAAACATCGTTACAATAATCTAACATTATACTGACAGATAACTAAACACTCAGTGAATTATTGCGTTATGAAATATTGAAAGAATGTTAGCTCTTTAACATTCACAAATCAATGAATCTATCAATCAATAGTCATAGTGTGTTATCAGTTCAAAATCAGTGAGTGTGTTCCCAGCATAATGTTAGGAAGTCATTTCTTATTTATGGGAAAACAGCTTTTCCAGGCTGTAACTTTGTCATTCATATTTCAATTTTAAAATGACTTACCACAAATAACCATCATCAGAATACGACGTAAGTTTTTGACATAAGTGGAGTTTTATTGCAAAAGTTGAATGTTAAGGGATGAAATCAGGATTCTAATTTAATTAAGCAGTGAAACATTTGTTCCAAAAATTATGTTAAATAATGATTAATTCTGATTAATGGTGATCAAAATAATGGTCATCTAATGTGGTTTCAAAGTGTGAGAAAGTGATATTGATTTTTCAGATAGTTTAATTAACCAGGTTTTCCGAAGAAAAAAACTGGTTATTAGATTGGCGAATGCGGGCGGGCTGGCTCGTGGGCCGGCAGAACAAGCTTGTCCGCTCTCTAATTCAAATAGTTTTCATCCGATCTTTACGAAACTTGGTCAGAAGTTGTATCTAGACAATATCTAGGTCAAGTTCGAATATGGGTCATGCCGGGTTAAAAACTAGGTCACAGGGTCACTTAGTGCGTTTTAAACATTGAGCATGTTGTCCGCTCTCTAATTCAAATAGTTTTCATCCGATCTTTACGAAACTTGGTCAGAAGTTGTATCTAGACAATATCTAGGTCAAGTTTGAATATGGGTCATGCCGGGTCAGAAACTAGGTCACGGGGTCGAAAAACAGATTGATTTTGAAACAAGGGGGGTAATTGTGATGAACAATCAGGAGCAATGCACATTTTGAGTTGCAGTTGTCTTCCTTTATCAGACTTTTTTTATTGAAAACCTGGTTTTGTGACAATTTTGTCCTTTGTTCAGGTTTACACTCATACCTTTTTATTTCAGATCATTAAACAATTAGTTTCCAATATATTATAATATAAGATTAATCTATGAATGATTGAATAATGTCTGCATATATATTATGCTGTTTAATATATTATCTATTTACAGAATGGTTTTTATGTCCCCCAGTCAATACTGAGGGACATATTGTTTTTGCCCGGTCTGTTTGTTGGTTTGTTTGTTTGATTGGCCATAACTTTTTCAATACAAATGTATTGAAGATAGCAACTTGATATTTGGCATGCATATGTGTATCATGGAGCTGCACATTTTGAGTGGTGAAAGGTCAAGATCAACCTTCAAGGTCAAAGGTCAAATATATAGGTCAAAATCGCTTAAAAGGGGACATAGTGTTTCACAAACACATCACTTGTTTATGTTTTATTATTGTTAATGACTCTCTATTTACATTCAGAATTAATTATTATTTAACTTGTTATATTTCAGAGAGCATCAGTTGAGATGGTGACACATGTCTGAAAATGACCTTCTATGCCAGCCTTGCCTATGTTATATCCATTCTGATCGGTCTCTTACTCTACTACTCGTATCAGAAGCGAGACAAGCAGGAAATGGCTCCGTCAGCATCAGTCCTACGAAGACGAAAGAGACTCCAAAAAAATTCTTCATTATTTGCAGCTCTCGGTTTGGAAAGGAATAACAATCAACAAAATTTCAGTGCAATAGAGGATCAGTTTTCAAACTTTAGTGAAGTCAGTAAGGCTTGCTCAAAGGCCGGTTTGGAACGGTGCGGGTTAATTGTTGGCGTGGATTTCACGGCTAGCAACGAATGGCAGGGAAGAAAAACTTTCAGGGGAAATAATCTACACAGATTAGATGGCGAAAAAATATACAATCCTTATCAGAAAGTGATACATATCATGGGAAACACCTTAGAACCTTTTGACGAAGATAATTTAATTCCGGCGTATGGTTTCGGTGATACAGAGACGTTGGATACAAAAGTGTTCCCGTTCAATACAGATGAATCTCCCTGCAAAGGCTTCGGGGAAGTTTTAGTACGATACAATGACATTGCCAAACGTGTTCAGCTTAGTGGACCTACGAACTTTGCGCCTTTGATTCGTAAAGCTATTGAGCTGGTTAAAGCTGAGAAGCATTATCATATATTGTTAATAATTGCTGACGGACAGGTGACCGAGGAAGATCCAACAATAGATGCTATCGTGGAGGCATCCAATTACCCGTTAAGTATCGTTGTGATCGGAGTGGGTGATGGGCCTTGGGAAACAATGGATGATTTTGATAATCTGTTGCCAAAACGAAAGTTTGACAATTTTCAGTTTGTGAACTATCATCAAGTGTCGTCCAAGTCAAGAAAGCCAGAGACTGCTCTTGCATTACATGCCTTAATGGAAATCCCTGACCAGTATAAAACGATTAAAGCCATGGGATATTTGAACAAAGAAAAGCTTGAAACCTTTCTATGAAGAAAAAATGTGTATGAGTCTACTATAGTAGATTTATTAAGAATGAGTACATGCTTTTATTGCTTTTCTTCACTGTTATTGTGTGTGAAAATTTACTTTTCATCGTCATCAAGTGAATCTATGATTTAACAATATGCTTTAATTTGTGAAGGGATTTCAGTAAGAAAAGAAGTTTTGTATTTTATGTATTGCTGAGCCCGGACTTCCTTTAGAAGCATCCTTTATGGTGAAACTCTTTTTCTCAGAATGTATAAGCATCTGGCATTAATTATAGATGTAGATAAAATTCTTTTTTTGTGTATTTTTGACAGATTATTAGATAATTTTATATGCAATATTTTTTTATGCTCCCCCAAAATGTTTGGGGGGAGCATAAAGTCGCCGCTTCGTCTCTCTGTGCGTCCGTCCGTGCACAATTNCTGTCCAAAGTTATGCCCCTCAAGATGTTTCCTTTTATCTAAATATATAGTGCAATATTGTGACCAAAAAAAACTTTGGGGAGCATCAACTGTCTCCGACGGTTTCTTGTTCTGTCCTTGATATTCTGTTCATATGTATGGTAACTTCTTCAATTTGTAACGACATTCTTTATATTTTTTATATTATAAACTACATTTTAGCCATCCATTGTCTGCTCAAGGTAGTATTTCCAGTGTTACTCTGGATCATTAATCATTCACATAGTGTGGGTAAAAATGAAGGAAATGATTAATGGTATTGTTTAATTTGTATTAAAACAAAAAAAAAATCTTTTGATTTGTATATATACCAGTAAAGATTTCTAACAACAGCAAAAATAATTATAATTGTTGAGCTATTTTTTCAAATATACAATGAGTCCAGCAAAGTTAATTATATGGTTCTCATTTTAGTTGCAAAACTATTTTTCATAATATGTAAAATTCAAACCTAGATAGAGTTCAAGCAGCATAATTATGTTCAGGAATGCTTTTTTCCCTCTCAGTTTATAATTCATTCGATAGGTATACCACAAGGTTTTAAATTAATTTGTTTAACATAAAGCTCATTTAAAGAGAATGAATATTTTTTCATTGTTAAAATATATCTATAAATGGTTAACAACCAGTTTATATTATTGTTTTGTATAAACAATTGTGACAATTGCATTCCCTTGAAAATTATTAATACCGGTAAGCTAAGTTGATTTGAATGGAATGTGCAAGATCTACTCAAGATAACATGCTTTAATGCCACTGATACCAGGTAATGTGTTGCACAGAATGTTGTGAATAGGGGTTTTCATAGCCTCTGTTTTCGAGCTTAACGGAAGCCTTTTGTCAGAAACAGCTTATTTCTTTCAAGCCTTTTCTGTTGTGTCTACGGACCCATTTCCAAACAGAAATGATAAAAAAAAATCCAAATTAAAAAAAAAGTCCAATTTTAACAAAAAAAATTACTCGCTGCAAATTGTCTTAGTGGAGCTGTAATTAGGTCACCCCACATAGAAATTTTGCAGCGGGTAAAGTCGAGATATTTAGATATATTATGAATACAAAATTAAGGCAAATGACTTTTTTCTGATATGGTTGAAATGTGAGCGGTATTTGAAAAAAAAAAGTGAAGGGTATAAAACGTCGAAAAATACCTGTCTCGGCATGGACATCGCCATATTGTTTGTCACATGATTACCCCCTCTGTCTATAATTGTTCATATTCCATTTATTTTTGGTAATGAAATGTGTTTTCAAGCCTTTGCTCGTTTTGTTTACCGGGTAATCATAATATTTGCTCAGAAACCATTGAACTATGCTCACATGTGTATTTGTTATTTATTGTTATTCATCCGTCTTATTTTATATAGTTGAAAATATTATATACACAATCATATATTGTCATAATATAAATTATGCATGGCATTCATAACAGTTATTTATTTTGTGGTAAGCGTTTCTCATGAGAACATTGGCTCGATGCATAAAGTGGTGCTGACTTATTTATACAATCATGTATTGGTATGCATCAAATCTTATTTTAAGTGTGAAGAAATCTTTGTTTGCCACCTTTTAATATGTGGTCTTAAGTTTCCTTATGATGTTTGCTTTAATAATTATAATGTACTTTTGAGAAATGTAAAGTGTTGTATGCAAATGACATTTTTTTATGTCTTCATTCCTAAGGAGCGCCCGAGTGTAAAATGCAACGCTGTATTTAACCACTTTAACATGAAAATAAGCCAATAGTAATGTCGGGTTTGGGCAATCATTGGTACATGGGCTTCTCACCTCGGTGACCCGGGTAAAATCACCGTTTCAGGAAGCATGTGAGTTTGGTTAGTGGTCGTTATATCGGAAAGGTGGGGTTTCCTCTGGATATTCCAGTTTTCCTTTACAACACAAGACCCCTCAAAATATTAAATTGAAATAGAAAATATCAGTAACAACTAAATAGAAAATTGCAGCAATAATTAAAGAAAAATACTAACGTTTGTGAGTCTAGTAAGTTAATTCATATACATAGGAGCACTTGGACACTATCAGGTTACACATGTAATGCAGCCTCAGGTGCGGACACTATCGGGGTACACATGTAATGCAGCCTCAGGTGCAGACACTATCTGGGTACACATGTAATGCAGCCTCTGGTGCAGACACTATCCGGGTACACATGTAATGCAGCCTCTGGTGCAGACACTATCCGGGTACACATGTAATGCAGCCTCTGGTGCAGAAGGACCTCATATACTTCGAAATACAAGCACACAATATCCTGACCTGAAAGATTTGCCCATTCAAGCATAGAGTTTCAACTTAGCCAGATTTTTTTGAGTATGGAGATAAGTGATTAAATGAGTATTAAATGTCCATGTATTATTTATCTAACTTTTATTGTTGTCCAGTCAGATAGATAATTAAAAAGTACATGTCCCCCGGGCTGATAGTTATATTGCATGTGTACTCTTCCAACATTATATATGCAGACAGATATATATGTCTAAAATGCACTATTGTTACTCTGTTCATAATGTTGTCTTAATCATAGTACATGTTTACAAAATAACATATACTAGTATGTTTGTTTTCAAAGTAATTCCATGAATGACATATTGATTTAAAATTTACAGATAACACTGATTGTTTAATAAAATATCTCATTCCATTAAAATCAATCGGCATCACGTCCAAACAGGGTTTTGTGCAAATTAAATAGTTTGCAGAAATTTTAGGTTTGAGTATAAAACTGTTCTATGTGCTTTTCATTTTTATAACTGCTACTCCAGTTTGATACTCAATCTTGGAGATGTAAACATATACACATTTATTTGAGCTGGTCTCTTGGAAAACCCTGCTTAATGTATGTGTATTAATTATCTTTCCAGATAAGCCTGTGAAGTATGCACAAGCCTGTGCAGTCTGCAAAGGCTTATCAGTGAAGATATTTTCCACTTGTATGTAAATGTGCATTAAAGGGACGTCTCTTCTAAACAAAAATCCAATCTAGGCAGAAAGTGTTGTCCCTGATTAGCCTGTGCAAAGTGCACCGGCTAATCTGTGACAACACTTAATGCACATGCATAAACCCAGGCTTTCTCAGAGTGTGGCGAAGTTATTTATTGCTTTATTAATTGGTGGAAGGTTAACAATTTAGGACATCTGCAACAAATGTTCCAGTATGTAGATAGTTCAAATTCTGCAAAGCTGTTGCAAAATTAATATCCAAAGACCTTTTTACCTTTACAGTAATTGTATTTATATTTAATACTAAATATGCCATTTTATGTCATTTTTTGTCTTCTTTCCAGAATTGTGTTTTTTATTTGACACTGAATGTGCCATCATAAAATTATGTCTTTTTTGTCTCCTGACCAGAATTATATTGATAAAATGTTTTCATTAATATGCACTCCTCATATTTTGTTCTTCCAAAACTTACTTGTGATTTAGATGTGTTTGTAACCTGTTGTTAAAATGCATATGATGTAAGCTGCATAAACTCTGTATTTGATTCCAAAAAATGTGATATGTTTATTATGGTTAAGAATGTAACATATTTTATTAAAGCTCATTGGAAATAAAAAGCTGTCTTATAAATAGTCCTATTTTCTTTTTGCCCTACATTAATTCAGTCCGAACATTGCTTGTTTACACCACCGAGGGTATTCTGCTTGAACAAGAAACCAGTTCCATTTCTTAATAACGTTATTTGTGCATTTGTTTACACCTGTTTAATAGTTGAATATATTATAGGTACCTGCACATACACTTAATTTAAAATATCGATGGTAAGAGAGACAACCCAATCTCGAAAATTGCCTAACTCCTCGTAATGGTTACTTTCCCTTTGGCATAATTCCAACACTGTAATGTTGAATCCTTTGAAGTTACATTAGTTGATAAACTCTCCGAAGTACTTTGTCAAAATACCAAATGTGCCTTGCTCTGGAAAAACGGGGTTAAATGCACGTGCGTAAAGTATCGTCCTAGATTAATCTGTGCAGTTCGCACAGGCTTATTCGGGACACTTTCCGCTTAAACTAGATTTCCGCTAAGAAGATACTTTTTTTTAACGAAAAATGCCATGGAAGCGGAAATTGTCGTCCCTGATAAGCTTGTGCGGACTGCACAGGCTAATCTGGGACGACACTTTACGCACATTCATTAAACCCCGTTTTCCCAGAGCGAGGCTCATAGAGATAAATGTGTAAGCATTAAACGTCGTACGATGGTAAGTAACAATATCGGCGTTCGTCCGAGTGTCTATCCTCGTAAAAGCTTGTCTAACCGCCTTCATAAAGGAATTGATTGAACTATCGGTTTGGCGGGTCTGCTTATATGGATAGTATTCATCTCGTGTATATGTATATGTGTTCCTAAATTCATGATTATATAAATTAAAATAAAAAATCATATCAAATGCACCATTTTTACGCGATATAACATTCAACAAGACAAGTCGGAATCCTACATCATTGTTTCGAGACTTGAGCAGATAGTTGCCACTTCTGTCCGTCATATTTCTATTTGTCCATTCGTGTATTCTTCCATATATCTTTCATTCATGTGCCCAACACCCCCAACCATGGGAAATCCGAGCCTTTTTGGGGGTGTTTCAGTTTGAATATACTTCACAGTTATTCTCTATAACAAAACTATAATTTATAGTCTATCATTAAAGTGACTTGTTCACAGTTTATCAAAATGAGAATTTTTCATCTTTTTTGTCACAGATTCAAGAAATAAATGAACAATTTACATCAGTGTGAGAAATAACACTTATGCCGCAGACTTATACGACATACACGTTCGTTTACGAAAATTCATTGTTAGAAATCGATTAAATGATAATGCGCCTCAAACGCGAAACGATCTAAAATTTTGAATGCTTGTGTTATCATTTTATTTTGTAACAACACTTGGAGAGTTATACAAGTTATAAAATAAATGTGAAAATGGATGGTCAGGTCCGCTCATCATGTAGTCGTAAAGACTCAACGACTACCCGAACATAAACTCTGAATTACACACATACACAAGTGAAGACGGATGGCTGGGTGGTTACGGCGATTGGCTTTTACTACATGGGTCAGTGGTTCGAGCACTGGTGTGGTTTACATTTTTTTCTCTTTTTTCTTTTTCTTTTACTTTAATTCTTTTTTATATTGTAGCTCTTTAGTTCTGATGTTTATTTTTATCAATTTAAAGCATTTAATGACAAACTTCAAAACATGCCAAAATCTGTGAACAAGGGCAGTTGTCCACGAGTTTACATAATAGACATAGACGCCAATAACAATAAATCAGTCACTTACCATAAATCGTGCACACATTTAATATCAATTAATACATTAAGACAAAAAGATGAATTGCTACAGAGGACTGGTCTACAAAAATACATGACGCAAACTAAACAAAAGTAAAACTTTCATTGGAAAATACACATCAAGTTGCATACATGTTACCGGTATATATGATTGGTATGTTCCGATATTAGTGATAAATAAACACTTTTTAATATTTCTGAAAGGAAATTATTTTAAAACGTGGTACTCGTCTAGCATATGTCTAACTTTATACATTTGAACAAGCCCATGACACTGGCATTGAAATCTCCCTAATCTTGAGTCATTACTCTTAAACAGTCTGACCTCTGACTGTCTACCCGTGACCAACATATCAGCCCTTTACAAATGTATCAAGGGAAATATATCGCTTAAGTAGGAAGCCGATCAAGTTATTATTGATTTTATAATCAATACTGAACAAAGCGTTATCACAATTGCACAAACAATGCCGCTTATAATAACATAATCGGGGCCGAGCGTCCATTGATGTAGAGCAAACATGTTAATCGCCTGATAAAATGTTTGTGACACGTTGAAATTTGCAAAACAACCTGATAAGAAAACTATTTCGCCATATACCTGCTTACGAAACGAACGTATTTTCACATCTAACGGTTTAAAATAGTGCATTTATATACTCTTGTATGGATATACAACAAAGATAGGTACGTTTTCACTAAATCTCAGGTATAATGATTTATGGAAAGGGCGTGTACATTTTATATTCAAAGTAGCCGGTTTGATTCACTCAAATGATCGGCTCGACTAAACTAGCCTATTTCATAATTGTTTAACATGCATGTTTAATTAAAATGTTATTACCCGGTAGCTGAAATTTAAATTATTAAATATATATGATTGTATAAATTATTCAAGTGCCACTTTTCTTAAAAATGATTTGTGCTATTATTGCAAATATTGCATAAAGATCTGGACGAACGTTTTCTAAGCGTGTATCGTTGCAAAATTTTAATAACTTCATCGTTAGGGTTTGCTTTTACATTTTAGTGCACCATATACAGATTTTGAACGCATTGAATTAAATATCCAAATAAATATTTGCTACAGACGTATAACGTTATCAATCTTTATTGCATGTTCCGATATGTAATTTCATTTTAATCCTGTCGTACGGGTGGAATATTGCACCTCGACAAATATATGGAATATACGATAGCTAACACTATGTTGAATAGGGCATCGCGGACAATAGATGGAATGTAGAATTGTGTTTATTATATTGCAGATATATGATCTGAATCGAAATATTTGACATAAAGCACGTTCGAAAATATGTGAAAGTTTACAAGTATGTAGTTTATATAGTCTTATAAATGCGACGTTACACGCAAAAGCCAGTGTTTTTTTATGAGTCTAAATTCATGATACAATTTTCTATACATAAAAAGTAGAATAACAGTGTGGAGTACAGTATGTGTAATGAAGATATGTGAAAACATGCAGGGTACAACGCGAAATAACTATGTACGAAAAAGGAGAGCTAACATATTGCGGTGGAATATAAAAGTGCAAACCGTGGCTTTGGTTGTTTAAAGCAGAAATAGGGTCCAATTCGCAATGATAAAATTGCCTTTCTGTTGATCCTAATTTAAAATGGCAAGTTAGTCTATATCGTTTTGTGTGGTTTTGATCCCACACTAGGATTTTCTTGGTGAAGGATGAAGTTGTAAATTTGAAAATAGTTATTTAATGGTTCAAATCTGAATAAACAATTTTTAAAAAGGTAGCATAATTTAGACTGGTTCATATTTTATGAAACTAACACTTAACTTAAACAGCCTCACACAGGGCTGATTCGTATACTGTAACAACAATAATAATGATTTTTAAAGGGCTTAAGAATTAGGTTTACCGAAGTATGGAATGTACAAATTAATTTAACAGAACGATGCTATATTATAACAATCATACGACACGCGACACGAGAAGCACTTTGCGCGTTCAAATCATTTGCACAAATAACTGTCCAATACCATTATGCGATTTTAGTTCAGACCCGGTCACACTGTCACGATATTGGTTTCGACCGTCCACGATTTTTTTCAAATGAGCCGCGCTCTGAGAAAACGGGGTGAAATGCATGTGCCTAAAGTGTCGTCCCAGATTAGCCTGTGCAGTCCGCCTAAACTGGATTTTCCCTAGTAGAAGACTTCACTGAAACAAAAATACCATGCAAGCGGAAAGTGTCGTCCCTGATTAGAATGCACAGGCTAATCTGGGACGACACTTAACGCACAGGCATTAAACCCCCTTTTCACAGAGCGAGGCTCAAATATTTGGCGCATCGTAGTAAAGCATGAACATAATTCATGGCCTTTGTGTGATCCTTAGAGAATCTTGGGTGTTACATATCGATCGTGTCAAGCGCTACGACAATTTTAAATATGTTCAAAACATTAATTGCTTATCTTAATACATCACGATTTTCCCTAAAAATACCACAATCAAAGTGCAAGGCTTTCTCTCAAACTGGTGTTTTTGACAGCCGTAGTGTTTTATCGTGATTCCTCGTAACTTATGCATGGTAAATGTTTGAATATTAAAAGACTGTAGAAAGTTATCGTAGTACTCGTGCTCTTCTGTGACAGTTCGATCATCAGCGACAACTATCATCTACCATCGTGATTATACACAATGGACCACGACATTGCGACGTTTGAATCGCGTTTCCTGTATGGTTTATCGCGATGTAACTACGAAAGCACTACGTTTGCCTACGTACGATGGTATCACGGTTATGAAGAAGGCATCGTGGTGTTCTATAACAATATTTGATGGTCATTGGTTATTCGTATATTGATCATGATCGTTATTCTTCTTAAATCTAAATACAAACTTTGTAGAGCGTTAAGATGCGTATGCTTCCGGAGCGTTTACCGGACGTAGTACAACCGTAACAGATCGTTTCAAATATTTGTGGAAGCGTGTTGATTCGGCGGCGGAAATCTTAATAAAGTGTCGTTTATATTCGCAGTGTTGACTAACAGCAAGCGTAGGTATACTTGTGAAGATAAAATTGGGACACTGTAAAGGCTAACTGACCACGTGACCACGATTAACACGTGCACGATCAAACGCTGGATATCGCAGCTCATAACGTGACAACGTGACGGAGCCATAACCAGCACAAGACACAATCCACTAGCTAGACAACGCATCATTCAGGACAACCACCAGATGCACTGAAAAATACGTCATTTTTTATAACACTCATCTTGGGGGAAAGACTGTGATGGCTGATTTTCACCATTGAATCATCACACACAATAAAACATCACAAACAACAGTGTATTATATAAACTTACAGATTTAATAATATCATTCGCCCATATAATAATTATCGCACATGCAATTCTATAATCATTATGTTATAATAATGTCAAATTGCTTAACTGTAACACGAATATTCTTGTTCCAGATGGCCGGGTAACAGTACGATGGTTAGACTGCTGATCTTTTTTCTGGTCGTCAGTTGGACGGAAGTTGCGACACGAAGCACCACGCCTGATCCCTCTGGCTATCAGATCATCGACGGGGTATGCCTGGGAAAACGATCGGACAGGCTCATCTATAGACACAGAAATGACACCCACATCTTTATAGCGTTCGATATTCTTAAAAGTGGGACCGTGGACGTGTACACGTGGCAGTTAGTGCAAGGTAAGCGTAAGTGTACACATGGCAATTAGTGCAAGGTAAGTGCAAGTGTACACATGGCAGTTAGTGCAAAGTAAGCGCACTTGTACAAATGGCAGTAAGTGCAAGGTAAGCGCAAGTGTACAGATGTCAGTTAGTGCAAGGTTAGCGCAAATGTGTAAGTTAGCGCAAATGTACACGAAGCAGTTTGTGCCAGATAAGCGCAAGTATACACGTGTCAGTTTGTGCAAGATAAGCGCAAGTTTACACATGGAAGCTATTGCAAGGTTAGCGCAAATGTGCACGTAGCAGTTGGTGCAATATAATCGCAAGTGTACGCATGGCAGTCAGTGCAAGGTTAGCGCAAGTGTACACATGGCAGTTAGTGCAAGGTAAGCGCAAGTGTACACACGTCAGTTAGTGCAAGGTAAGCGCAAGTGTACAAATAACAATTATTGCAAGGTCACCGCAAGTGTATACGTTGCCTTTAGTGCAAGATAAGCGCAACTGTACACGTAGCAGTTAGTGCAAGATCAGCGCAAAAGAACACGTGGTAGTTAGTGCAAGATAAGCGCAAGTGTACACGTGGCAGTAAGTGCAAGATAAGCGCAGATTCACACATGGCAGTTAGTGNGCGCACTTGTACAAATGGCAGTAAGTGCAAGGTAAGCGCAAGTGTACAGATGTCAGTTAGTGCAAGGTTAGCGCAAATGTGTAAGTTAGCGCAAATGTACACGAAGCAGTTTGTGCCAGATACGCGCAAGTATACACGTGTCAGTTTGTGCAAGATAAGCGCAAGTTTACACATGGAAGCTATTGCAAGGTTAGCGCAAATGTACACGTAGCAGTTAGTGCAAGATTATCGCAAGTGTACACATGGCAGTCAGTGCAAGGTTAGCGCAAGTGTACACATGGCAGTTAGTGCAAGGTAAGCGCAAGTGTACACACGTCAGTTAGTGCAAGGAAAGCGCACGTGTACAAATTACAATTATTGCAAGGTCACCGCAAGTGTATACGTTGCCGTTAGTGCAAGATAAGCGCAATTGTACACGTAGCAGTTAGTGCAAGATCAGCGCAAATGAACACGTGGTAGTTAGTGCAAGATAAGCGCAAATGTACACGTGGCAGTAAGTGCAAGATAAGCGCAGATGCACACATTGCAGTTAGTGCAAGGTTAGCACAAGTATACACATAGCAGTTAGTGCAAGGTTAACGCGAGTGTTCACATGGCAGTTAGTGCAAGGTTAGCGCAAGTGTACACATGGCAGTTAGTGCAAGGTAAGCGCAAGTGTACACTTGGAAGTTAGTGCAAGGTAAGCGCAAGTGTACACACGTCAGTTAGTGCAAGGCAAGCGCAAGTATACAAATGACAATTATTGCAAGGTAAGCGCAAGTGAATACGTTGCCGTTAGTGCAAGATAAACGCAACTGTACACGTAGCAGTTAGTGCAAGATCAGCGCAAATGTACACGTGGCAGTTCGTGCAAGATAAGCGCAAGTGTAAAGCCGTTTGTGCAAGATAAGCGCAAATGTACAAGTGACAGTAAGTGCAAGATAAGCGCAAGTGTACACATGTCTGTCTGTGCAAGGTAAGCGTAAGTGTATACGCGGCAGTTAGTGCAAGATAAGCGCAAGTATACACATGTCAGTTTGTGCAAGGTAAGCGTAAGTGTATACGCGGCAGTTAGTGCAAGATAAGCGCAAATGTACACGTGGCAGTAAGTGCAAGATAAGCGCAAGTGTACACGTGGCAGTAAGTGCAAGATAAGCGAAAGTGTTCATGTGGCAGTTAGTGCAAGGTAAGCCCGAATGTACACGTAGCAGTCAGAGCAAGATAAGCGCATGCGTATATGTGGCAGTTAGTGCAAGGTAAGCGCAAGTGTACACGTGGCAGTTAGTGAAAGCTTAGCGCATGTGTACATGTGGCAGTTAGTGCAAGGTAAGCGCATGTGTATATGTGGCAGTTAGTGCAAGGTAAGCCCGAATGTACACGTCGCAGTCAGAGCAAGATAAGCGCAAGTGTATATGTGGCAGTTAGTGCAAGCTTAGCACATGTGTACATGCGGCAGCTAGTTCAAGCTTAGCGCACGTGTACATGTGGCAGTTATTGCAAGGTAAGCCCGAATGTACAGGAAGCAGTCAGAGCAAGATAATCGCAAGTGTATATGTGGCATTTAGTGCAAGCTTAGCGCATGTGTACATGTGGCAGTTAGTGCAAGCTTAGCGCATGTGTATATGTGGCAGTTAGTGCAAGGTAAGCGCAAGTGTACACATGGCCTTTAGTGCAAGCTTAGCGCATGTGTACATGTGGCACTTATTGGAAAGTAAACGAAAGTGTTTTGTTTAGTCATATTCACAAACAATTTAATATTTTATAAATAATAAGAATGTTACTTAATTTGTCACAGTTTGCAGTGTAATGAATAGTATTGACCCGAACGTTTATATGCGTGGGTTGTACGAATATTATTATTTTATGGTATAACAAACCTCGTTCCAAACACAGACTTCAAACATTACAAAGAATAAAATTGTGAAGTGTAACGAATGAGTCGAATTCGCTTTAATGAAAGGAGAACATTGAGAGCGTTTTTTTTTCAAATCTGAAAAATAATATTTTTGAAACAAAATGTCCTACAATGCTTTGATAATCGTAAAAAAAAAATATAGTAAACTTACTGTTTTCCATGCATTAAACAGCATCAGAAACAGTTACTGGTGTATCAATAACTTGTGGATTAAACAAATCGTGATATAATAACCGCAGATAATATGCTCGAAACCTAAACAAAAAATATGATTTTATTTTATAATTTATGACAAAGAAGCATAACATAATACACACTAGGCAAATTGTTGGACATTTAATCTCATTCAAGTTAGCGAAAAAAAGCGCTGTTCTTGAATCAAAAGGAAACTCAAAAAAGGAAACTAATTATAACTTAGATTTAATTTTATTCATTGCGGCACTTCATTTTGAAGAAAAGTTTAACCTTCTATTCATGTAAAGTTCTTAAGTAACTGAGATTTCCTATCCAGGCTTCTTTATTGAAGATCAATAATGTTATTGTTGTTTGATTTCTGCTGTTGTTGTTGTTGTTTTTTGTGGGGTTTTTTAAGCTAATGTTGTTGTTTTTTTTTCCAGCTAAGACTGGGACATTTATTAACCATGATGTCAAAATCGAAACCGTTCCAGCAATAGACTTCCGAAAACAGGTGCGCAGGAGTCACGTGATCGGCGCGTGCGGAAGACGTAAGTTTGACTGGGTATTTGCAATAAGTAAATTTCCACGAAAATATATAAAGTCCTATCTAACGAGATACATAAAATGGGCTGTAAAAAAACTAATATTCACAAGTAAATCGATTTATAAAATTGAATTGCAGAAATTCAACTTTATTTAAAAAGGTATATCTTCTAGAAGAAAACCAATGCTATCTATTTACATTATATTGACAGTTATAAATATAATTAGTCATTTCAGTATAAGCCCTTTATTGTTCACGCTTGTTTTTAAACATAACTTGTCTTCATTAAAGAAAGCTAAAAAAAGTACCTCTTCCGAGCAAATCATAATGTCGTCCCCATATTAGGTCCAGAAATACTTCATAGATGAATTCAAATTTGAAGTATGTTTTGCTTTATCATTTTCTATCGATTATTTTGTCGATCTGGTGATTTTGTATTCCAAATTTTAAATATACATGTACAGCAATAATGGAAATCCAATACCGTTGAGGAAACGTCACGTGTACTTTCTCTTTATCCAATTGTCAAGGTCACCAGAAACTGTTCGAGCACCGCGTGGAACGGAAAATGAAGCATTGCAAGCAACTGGCAGCAGACAAGAGAAAAGAGAAGAAAAAGTTGTGCAAAGTGAGGGCTGTTGCCAACATATTCGTGCGTATGAAGATTCGGAACGCCTCGTTCGACAACGATAACGGATGTGACACGTGACGTCCTTGTATTCATACTTCATTTTGTGATGTCATCACATGTTATAATTGTAATTTGAACAAAACTGTTTTGATAAATGATTTCATTAAGTTGAAGCATCGTGGCAAAGTTATATAATTTGTAAATGTGAAAACAGATATATGTGCTGGTTTTGTTTTTATTAGAGATTATTTAGTCGGTTTTGAATATCAATAAAATGACAAATTAACGTTATTTGTTTTGTCGTCAAAGAAACAACATGGTTAACTGTAATTTTTACAAAATGCGTTAATATTAAGGTCGTCTTGCACGCTTGAAGACTGGAATAAAACTAAACTGCATATCTGAACCCTGATTCCATAGATATATTGTATTTGCACACCAAACTTGTTGTTGTTGTTGTTGTTGTTGGCTACCTTTTTTTTTCGTTAATCTTAAATTTCCCGACGGAGCAGAATAAAAATGTACCCCAGCAAGTATTGCTAAAGAAGACCGGAGCACAATATTTGACATCTATCCATGCACGACTTCTGCTCTTACAATGAATGTGTATGTCTACCCATGGGTCTAATACATAAACGCAAAATAGCTTAATATAAATGCAAGTGTTGATATAAAATTGACGGCCTCTTTCTAATGAAATGCAAAACCCGAAATCATGTTTAAAGCCCCCATAACGCTCAAAATAAACGATTTCGTACAATATTTCATAAAATAAAGTTACCCCATAAATAATCAATGTTCCTTTTAGCATTAGCCAAAATTGCATAGCTAGATGTGGTCTGGTAACATAGATTTAACAAGATACAAAATGCTCTTTTTTATTTTTGTGTGTCACAATATATTCCATTTTTGTTTTCCCGCGACGGTATCTATTCATACGACACACGACCAGTTAATTGGTACATGAACATGTGTTTAATATATTGAACCACAAACAAATAAAAAGAGCATTTTGTATCTTGTTAAATCTATGTTACCAGACCAAATGTAGCATTGAAATTTTGGCTATTGCTATAAGGAACACGGTTTATTTATGGGGTTACTTTATTTTCTGAAGCATTTTACGAAATATTTGTTGATTTTGAGCGTTATAGAGGCTTTAAAATATAATCAAACGGCTGCACAAGATGTAACTGTTATCAACGCATGTCCTACTTCATGACCACGACTGGTTAATTAGTTTGAGCGGCTGAAAAGACCACCCAAGGCGTTTTATTTTTTTGACAGTCTGAAGTGTGAAATCATTAAAAGTAATTAATATGTTGGTACTTCCTGACGACGGCTAAAAATGTCAGTCTGACTGGGTTTTTGGAGAAAGATCGACGCGGCTCGTGAGTGGGCTTTTCTTCAGTTGAGTTTGTTCTGGTATGTTAAAGTTCTTATCAATGACCAATGTTTCCTTTACGCGTTTAAGAAAAATACATTTTAATTGAGTTGTTTATGCTTTATCTTAATACATACAGTCTTTGGTATCCTAAAACATGTCTTTACGTGAAAGTCTCTACGCCAATAATGCTTAAATATGGTTCTGTGTATGACACTTTTTATTACAAATCATACATCTATTGCATATATATTTTAAAAAGAATATAATTATTTGAAGGGGAAAGATAATTTATATCTTATAATTGACACATATATTATTATTAATTTTTCTTGTATGTCACAGCGGAATGGAGTGAAGTTTTGATATGCAATTTAATTCATATTATGCTTTGATCCTCACGCATACTGTTCTGTGACAGTCACACTTTAATTTGACAAATGAGATCACATTCTTCCATATATGTGTAAAACATATAATGATGCAGTTCTGCGACGTATGGTATATTAACTTTATAGTTTTATACTATTTGTTTGTTATGACAATTAAAATAACCGTTCTTTGAAATATAAGTACTGACCGAATAAAATAATAAACTAAGAAGTTTTTTGTTTTGTTTTTTATTAAAATACACGTTTTGTTTTAAAAGCCTTACCTGTATGTATCCATTGTTTACAACATACAGTGTCAATATACACCAGCAGCAAAGTCAGTTTTTTTTCGGCGATTTTTTATACGCAGGGATTGGGCCAATGTCTTGATATAAGTTTTTTGTGGACATGATAGCTACATATTGGTAAACTTAAGGGAACAAAAAGCATTCACTCACTTTATCGAGACCAAAACTTTTATTTTGATATTTATTTTTTTATTTCGACTTTCTCCGATACGTCGCACGTAGTAAATGAGCGTCGCCCAAGGGAGTTTTCTAGACTACAATTACACGGGAAACTACGTATATGTTCATGTTTACGGTATATCTATAACGAAATGGAAGAATTAAATCAATGTTTATAAAATTGCGATGTTTAATTCAAAATAATACTGTACTCCGATACAAAAATATTGATACTAGAGGCGTAAACTCATAATAGAGAGCATTTCCATTCATTAATTGTATAGCCCAGTCCGAATTTGCTGAAGCCCTATTACGCTCAAAATCAACGAAAATTTCGTAAAGTATTTCGTAGAATAAAGTTAACACATAAACAATCAGTGTTCCTTATAGCAATAGCCAAAATTTCAACGTTAGGTGTGCTCTGGTAACATTTAAGACGATTAAACACGATACAAAATGCTCCTTTTATTTTTTGTAGTACAAAATATTCAACACATGTTCATTTAACAATTTAGTGTCCAAGTGTCGTATGTATAGATATCGTTGCGGGAAATTAAAATGTGATACATTGTGCCACAAACAAATAAAAAAGAGCATTTTATATGCATGATTTGCTATAATATCTATACGATATTTGTATACAAAAAGAAAAGTGCTTTGACAATACATGTTTATACATTTGACGATTTAATGATTATTCGCTTGGTGAGTATGACATGACCAGAATTTCCAGCTCATTCAAGCCTCTAAAACGATCAAAATCAACGAATATTTCGTAAAATGCGTCAGAAAATAAACCGTGTTCCTTATAGCAATAGCCAAATTTCAATGCTACATGTCGTCTGGTAACAGATTTAACAAGATACAAATTGCTCTTTCTCATTTGTTTGTGGTTCAATATATTAAACACATGATCATGTAGCAATTTAGTGGTCGTGTGTCGTATGAAAAGATACCGTCGCGAGAAAACACAAATGGAATATATTGTGAAACACAAAAATAAAAAAGCATTTTGTATCTTGTTAAATCTATCTTACCAGATCACATCTGGCTATAGCTTAAAGGAACATTATTTTTTTATGGGGTAACTTTATTTTATGAAATATTGTTCGAAATTTTCGTTAATTTTGAGCCTTATGGGGGGTTTAAAAAAACACAATGTTAAAAAAATCTCCACAAAGATTCTGCCGCGACGTATACAAGCTTCGGTGCTGTTTCCCACAACGTTTCGGCGGTACATTAACTCTATCAATTCAATGTGGCAAAATTACAACAGCTGTCCGTGATGAACTAGCGCTTTGTCATTGGTAAATGAAGAATTGAGGAAGATCATAATTGAATAATAATTAAGGCAGAAACGTTTTAACGTGTCAAATAAAAACATAGAAATGAAATTCGTTTTAATAACTTAGATATAACAGGAAAGCAAAACACGTTACTCTCACCTGGTTAAAAGATTACTCATATGCAATGACATCATATTCTTATACTTCAAAGCCTGATCATTTATCAAGTCCGTTGAATAAACAGGAACGATGCAGTTGTAACTTTGAACAATTTAGATAAATTTATCGCTCGTTCAACATATAAATCTATAAGCAAAGTTATTCATCGTGAACACTATGTAATTTACTTATTTACCTATGATAGTATAATTTCGTCAAGAATTGCAACAAACAGCAAAAACATATAAAAGCATTTTTTTACAGTTGAGTGAATGAAACGAAACACAATGAAAGGAATTGCAACTCTTGCCGTGACGATATTCACGTTGTGGACCACAGTGCTCTCCCTTGACCCGACATGCTCCACGCGCCGTGTGTTGACTTACAACACCGCTCTGCTGGATCACTCAATGAATGGGATACCAAACAACCGCCTCGAGCGCCGGGACGCCATCATCCAGGCCATCGGGAAGGTGGACGCCGACCTCGTGTGCCTGCAGGAAGTCTGGATCGGACAAGATCTTGAACGTATTACGCATGCGCTAAAACAGCAGTATCCGTATTCCTTCAGCAAAATCCATGTTGGCGGAATGCTACCCAGCCAGGAGCTTGCCCGTGAAAACCCACCATGCGACACCGCGATGCTGTCACTATTCATGTGGTGTACATCTGACAATAATTGTATGAAGAAAAAACCAGAGAAAACTTTTCAATGTTTACTGACAAATTGTTTTCCGGCCTTCATGCAGCTCTCTCAGAAATGCGTCAGTTGCGTCGTGGCCACGATGAACTTCCTGAAACCTTTTGAGACCTTTCCAAAATGCGCCTACAGTAAATTTCCTACACCGGAGTCCATCACAGTAAATGAACCCGGATTGCTCCTTCTCTCCAAGTTACCGATCGCCGAAGCCGGCTACACCGAGTATCATCCGGAAGAAAGGTGTTTCATCGAGCGCGGGTACTTAGAAGCAAACGTGGTCGAGCTGGGTAAAGTGGTCTGCACCCACAACACGCACACACCGGAACACTACTTTGAAATGGATCACATAGAGCGCCGCACCCATTCGTCATATCTGAATCAGGGCATCTTCGAGCGCGACCATCTGATCAACAACTTCGGTCACGTGTTCCCATTGATTCTTCTGGGGGACTTTAACGTTGGTGGCGCCACCGGACCTTTCATCAACGAGGATGAACCAGAGGAGTTTGACCGTCTATGCAGACACTTCAATATTCTGCCCGCAACGCAATGTACCCTGTGTTGGCCACATGAGAACCCCTTCAACAAAATAGGACCCACCCCGCTGAACGTTGTGGTTGATCACGTCTTCTTCAAGGGAATGACGACCCTGAAGACGGAGCGGGTAATAACGCCACACGAGTTCGTTCTGCCCAGCCTGCTGCCGCTGTCCAACCACAACGGTGTCATGACAACCTTGAACACGTGTTAAAGGACTGGTTTATGTCATGTCTGGCATCTTTTTTAGTAATTCCACACAGTGTATTGGTAAACCATAACAAATGAGTCTCGCTCTGTGAAAAAGGGGTTTGGTGTTATGCATGGGCGTAAAGTGTCGTCCCAGATTAGCCTGTGTACTCCGCACAGGCTTATCATGGACGACACTTTCCGCCTAAACTGGATTTTCGTCAAGAAGAGTCTTCCTTTAAACGAAAAATACAACAGCAGCGGTAAGTTTCGTCCCTGATTAGCCTGTGCGGACTGCACAGGCTAATCTGGGAAGACACTTTACACTCATGCATTAACCACCCTTTTCACAGAACGAGGCTCATATCTTATCAGATGCGGCATCTTTACTCTCGGCTTACTAAGAACTCGTTGAGTGAATGCTTCAATCTTAGCAGGCTAACTGACATCTCAGATATCAGCAGTTCATGCGGTATGATAGTGTTTATTGTCCTAACCAGGGTTTCAATTCTTAGGAGAACAATACCCCAGAGTATTATTATTTATTTATTTTATTGCATTTTCTGTTAATTTACTTTTTAGGGCGGGGCTTGGGGGTACGGGTTGGAGTTAAAATAAAGAACACTTAAAACTAGGCATTGAATACAGCGTGTGGGCCTGACTATTATTACTGGAAACATTAAATTCTGCTCTCGCTTATTACTCTTGCTGATTTTTGTTCGTAGTTATTTGTTCACTATTTATTTGCAATGTTACTATTTCCTGATGTTAGACCGGCATTCCTCTTTGAGCAGAAATGAGAGGTTTTTGACATAGAATTTTGAATTTAAAGTGTACAGTTTTATAGTACGCTTCCTGAATTGCTTTATGATAGCGTTAACTGTGTCATCCGTTTGATGTTGCAGATTCAATGAGTTGTCATCACGTTTGTTTCTATATGTCGTATTACCTGTTTGTGCTGTAAGTAATGTATTGTTGTAAACTACGAATACTGTGCTGATAAGAGTGTGTGATAAAAAGATCATAAACATTTTGCTTTAAGCATATTTAAAATGTGATACAATATGGTCGAAAGCTTATATTAGGTAATAAGTACACAATTCGAATTAATGTGTTAGAAAATGAGCCGCGCTCTGGAAAAAAACGGGGCTTAATGCACGAGCGTAAAGTGCCGTTACAGATACGCCTTTGCAGTCCGCACAGGCTAATCAGGGACAACACTGTCCGCTTTTCTGGAATTTTTCGTTAAAAGGAGGTCTCTTATAAACGAAAATTCGTTGTAGGCGGAAAGTTTCGTCCCTGATTAGCCTGTTTTAACTGCACAGGCGTATCTGGGACGATACTGTACGCACATGAATTAAGCCCGGTTTTCTCCGAGTACGGGAGAGGATGATGTTATTGAAATAAATCCATTAATATAGCATGAAATTGGTATTATTGGCGTAATTGCCTGCAGCGATTATGTTCAAAGGGACAAGTTCACAGATTTTTGCATTTAAAAAAAAATGTCATTAAATGAATCTACTAATCAACTGTATTTGTTGGAATAGTTTTAAGTAATAAAATAACGAAGAAAGATAAGTTTTACTCACCCATTATTATTTTTTCCGATTTTGTATGATGATAATCAATAAACAAACATATATTTTTTTTACAGTTTTCTTAGTCAGTAGTGCTTTTGTGCTTGTTTAAATATAATGCATACATTTTTTTTTATTGATGACTCTTTTTTTTAATTTTCATTTTGCTAAAATGTGAACAAGTCCCTTTCAAGTTTAGATTCGTTTTCTTGTAACCATATACTGTATTTTTATGTGTATGCACGTGATTCTTCTGCTCCAACCAAACCAATATGTATTGTATTTATTCATGTATACATATATAATGCAAATTTTAGCTCGCCCTTATCATTTTCGCTTCTATTCAGTTCTTTCAGTATTGTCTTTTCAGATGTCTCCTTTCGGGTGATGGCGAGAGTTAAATAAAACAGTGAGATATTAAATTTCAAGCAAATTTATTCGAAAACAATTATGAAAATAAACTTTTCGTCACACTTTATGTTTTTAGTACACTCCAAACAAATTACCAATTCGAGCATTCGCGATACTGATCTCGATACTTGGACAATCGTAAGGAATTGGTTCGTGAGTAAAGCCTCTATAACACTCAAAATCAACGAACATTTCGTAATATATTTCGTAAAATAAAGTTAACATATAAATAATCAGTGTTCCTTATAGCCATAGCCAAAATTTCAACGTTATATGAGGTCTGGTAACATAGATTTAACAAGATATAAAATGCTCTTTTTTATTTGTGTGTGGCACAATAAATTCCATTTTAATTTCCCGCAACGATATCTTTTCATACGACACTTGAACACTAAATTGGTACATGAACAGGGTTGAATATATTGTACCAAAAAATATAAAAAAGAGCATTTTGTGTCGTGTTAAATCTATGTTACGAGAGAACATCTAACGTTGAAATTTTGGCTATTGTATAAGGAACACCGATTATTTATATGTTAACTGTATTTAACGAAATATATAACGAAATTTTCGTTGATTTTAAGCGTTATAGAGAGCATAATGCGACGAATAGCTAAATGTCGGAATTCGTTATGGCGTATGTCAGGGNGTTTCCATACATAGTCCGAGACATAGGGTTCCATACATAGTCTCGACGCATAGGTTTCCATACATAGTCCGAGACATAGGGTTCCATACATAGTCTCGACGCATAGGTTTCCATACATAGTCCGAGACATAGGGTTCCATACATAGTCTCGACGCATAGGTTTCCATACATAGTCCGAGACATAGGGTTCCATACATAGTCTCGACGCATAGGTTTCCATACATAGTCCGAGACATAGGGTTCCATACATAGTCTCGACGCATAGGTTTCCATACATAGTCCGAGACATAGGGTTCCATACATAGTCTCGACGCATAGGTTTCCATACATAGTCCGAGACATAGGGTTCCATACATAGTCTCGACGCATAGGTTTCCATACATAGTCCGAGACATAGGGTTCCATACATAGTCTCGACGCATAGGTTTCCATACATAGTCCGAGACATAGGGTTCCATACATAGTCTCGACGCATAGGTTTCCATACATAGTCCGAGACATAGGGTTCCATACATAGTCTCGACGCATAGGTCTCCATACATAGTCTGAGACATAGGGTTCCATACATAGTCCGAGACATAGGTCTCCATACATAATAGTGAGTGCTCGAGGTCATATGATTATAGCATTTGATTATACTTAATTTACTGTTCCAAACCAATCATTGTATTAATAGCTTATCATAAAGCAAGGTAGCTTAAGGAAAATTATATATACTATTATATTGTGCTGTGTATTATTGTCTGAACCATACTTAAGACCCGAAGCACGGACGTCGACACGTTACACAGTGCATTCCTAAAGAGGGCTGCTCAGTCACTCAAGATGTTGCCGGGAGCCTTTGCTGTCTCGGTCAAAGAGCTGACGACCAGTGTCTTGAGCCGCCTGTGTGTAGGGTCGCAACTGCAGCTTCCAGTGTATCCACACCTGCTGGTATCGTCGCTTGCCAATCGCCACAGGACTTTTGGTGGAGTAGAGTTGAAAACATGACTTGCGCTAAAGACTTTGATTAAAGTGAAGAAGGGTTGCGCATAAACCAGCCTCACTCTCTCGTCCGTAATCATCTGGATCTAGTGGCAGGACGTTGTCGAGACGACTAGAGATGAATTCGGGTGCAGAAGTTGCCGGAGACTTGCCTTATTTGCACAAGACACCGCCTACGGGACTTCACTCCGAACACGCAAAAGCTTGTTGTTGCTTTGGCCGGTGACTTCTTCTTGGAAGTTCATACGCCCAGTGATGCCGTGTTAACATCACCCCCTCACATGGTTTAGCCCGCCGACTGAAGCGGTTTCCAGGGTGTGGCGCTAGGAGCCAGCATGTGAGAGTTTAGGAGATGGATGAAGACCAGAGATACCTGTCCATCCTAAATGTAGGATGCAGTCGACGGGCACCAAGAGTACTACTTCTATCCAGAGCCCCTTACACCTCGACAGACAATTAATAAATAGAGCAATACAAAATAAAGCTACCAAATCCCATGGCGACCATGTTATTTTTAAGGAATCCAAATACATGTATTGTATAATCCAATGAGTTGTTTTGGATAAAGAATGTTTTAATTTCGATATTTTTACGCTTTTAGCCCACTTACTCGTGTATATAATCTGGTGGATTAAAAGACAGCGTTTGGCGACGATGGAGCCCTGACATTTACTGACCAGAATAGGCCAGAATAGTACACCATCGAGCTATAATAGTAAGAGATGGTCTTTGAAGCATAAATGAAACCGTGTCATTTCTTCTTAATGTTGCAATGCACTTATAAATAAATAAATCAGGTGTTATGTAATCGATATAATTTAATTTCGTTCTGCAATTTAATCATGTCGTATTGATTGAGGTGGGCACACATCCGGCTAGTTCAAATCAATGTAGTATCATTGATACAACTCTATTCTAATTAGGTTGCTATTCTTGGAATGTGGTATCAAATGTAGATGTTCTGGGCGATTTTGGATGGTGGTTAACACAGCATTCGCCTCCCTCCCCCCTATCTATACAAAAATGTATATACCGTTTATATCACCTTACAATACTGGCAAATATTTACTCATATTACATAGGAACTCGAAATAATTGTTTAACCCATTTATGCCTAGCGTCTACAAAAAAGGCCTAGGCAAACAGCGTAGACCCAGATGAGACGCCGCATAATGCATAATGCATCATCAGGGTCTACGCTGTTTGCTTAAAGGAATTTGTCTGTAAGAAATATTCTAAATAAAGAAATAAATATACTAGACACCCCTAATTTTGGAAATACATTTATCCAATTTAGAAGGATGGGAGAGTCCACTAGGCATTAATTGTTTAAATGATGAACGTTGTCTGTAGACAGGAGGAGGTTACTCAACACAAATTTGAGTGTCGTCCCAGATTAGCCTGTGCAGTCCGTACATGCTTATCAGGGATAACACTTTCAACTTTTATTGTAAAAATCCAGTTTAGGCGGAAAGTGTCGTCCCTGATTAGCCTGTGCGGACTGCAATATGGGACGACACTTTACGCACATGAATTAAACCTTTTTTCAAAGAGCGCGGTCCATATCCTTTTTGTCAACTTTGAAATAATCTAAAACCAAAGAAATGAACCATTGAAAGATGAAAGAAGAAACATGTGAACTTTAACATTTTATTTAGTTTTCACGGTTTAAGGAGTAGGATAAAGATCATAGTAAATGAGTCTTGCGGTTTAAACAGACCATTTTGCAATCGAAAAAGGGACACCCAAATGAGATTCGGCGTAAAGCAATATCCATTTTTATATAATAAATTAATACAGTTACCACGGTATTTTACGACAATGACACCATCTTTGCACGTTACATTTAGACAGTGATGTCATCTCTGCACGGTATATGACGATAATTACGCCACCTTTGCACGGTATATTACGACAGTGATGTCGCCGCTGAACGGTATAGTACGACAATTACGCCACCTTTGCACGTTATATTACGACAGTGATGTCATCTTTGCACGGTATATGACGATAATTACGCCACCTTTGCACGGTATATTACGACAATGACACCACCTTTGCACGTTATATTACGACAGTGATATCATCTTTGCACGGTATATTACGACAATTACGCCACCTTTGTACGTTATATTACGACAATTACGCCACCTTTGCACGGTATATTACGACAATTACGCCACCTTTGCACGGTATATTACGACAATTACGCCACCTTTGCACGGAATGTTACGACAATGATGTCTCCGTTGCACGGTATATTACGACAATGACGCCACCATTGCACGTTATATAACGACCATGACGTCCCCCTTGCAAGGTATATTACGACAATGACGTCACCTTTGCATGGCATATTACGACAATGACGTCCCATTTTAACGGTATGTTACGACAATGACGTATTTTTTGCACGGCATATTACGACATTGACGTCCCATTTGAACGGTGTGTTACGACAATGACACCACCTTTGCACGTTACATTACGACAATGACGTCATCCGTGCGCGGTATATTACGACAATGACACCACCTTTGCATGTAATATTACGACATTGATGTCTCCGTGGCACGGTATATTACGACCATGACACCACCATTGCACGTTATATTACGACATTGATGTCTCCGTGGCACGGTTTATTACGACAATGACACCACCATTGCACGTTATATTACGACATTGATGTCTCCGTGGCACGGTATATTACGACAATGACACCACCTTTGCACGTTATATTACGACAGTGATGTCATCTTTGCACGGTATATTACGATAATTACGCAACCTTTGCACGGTATATTACGACAATTACGCCACCTTTGCACGGTATATTACGACAGTGATGTCATCTTTGCACGGTATATTACGATAATTACATCACCTTTGCACGTTATATTACGACAGTGATGTCATCTTTGCACGGTATATTACGATTATTATGCAACCTCTGCACGGTATATTACGACAATTACGCCACAGTGATGTCTCCGCTGCACGTTATATTACGACAGTGATGTCTCCGCTGCACGGTATATTACGACAATTACGTCACCTTTGCACGTTATATTACGACAGTGATGTCTCCGCTGCACGTTATATTACGACAGTGATGTCTCCGCTGCACGTTATATTACGACAGTGATGTCTCCGCTGCACGTTATATTACGACAGTGATGTCTCCGCTGCACGTTATATTACGACAGTGATGTCTCCGCTGCACGTTATATTACGACAGTGATGTCTCCGCTGCACGTTATATTACGACAGTGATGTCTCCGCTGCACGTTATATTACGACAGTGATGTCTCCGCTGCACGTTATATTACGACAGTGATGTCTCCGCTGCACGTTATATTACGACAGTGATGTCTCCGCTGCACGTTATATTACGACAGTGATGTCTCCGCTGCACGTTATATTACGACAGTGATGTCTCCGCTGCACGTTATATTACGACAGTGATGTCTCCGCTGCACGTTATATTACGACAGTGATGTCTCCGCTGCACGTTATATTACGACAGTGATGTCTCCGCTGCACGTTATATTACGACAGTGATGTCTCCGCTGCACGTTATATTACGACAGTGATGTCTCCGCTGCACGTTATATTACGACAGTGATGTCTCCGCTGCACGTTATATTACGACAGTGATGTCTCCGCTGCACGTTATATTACGACAGTGATGTCTCCGCTGCACGTTATATTACGACAGTGATGTCTCCGCTGCACGTTATATTACGACAGTGATGTCTCCGCTGCACGTTATATTACGACAGTGATGTCTCCGCTGCACGTTATATTACGACAGTGATGTCTCCGCTGCACGTTATATTACGACAGTGATGTCTCCGCTGCACGGTATATTACGACAATAACGTCACCTTTGCATGGCATATTACGACAATGATGTCTCCGCTGCACGTTATATTACGACAGTGATGTCTCCGCTACACGGTATATAACGACAGTGATGTCTTCGCTGCACGGTATATTACGACAATTACGCCACCTTTTCACGTTATATTACGACAGTGATGTCTCCGCTGCACGTTATATTACGACAGTGATGTCTCCGCTGCACGGTATATTACGACAATAACGTCACCTTTGCATGGCATATTACGACAATGACTGTACGCACATGTATTAAGCTCGGTTTTCTCCGAGTTCGGGGGGGGGGGATGATCTTATTCAAATCAATCCATTAATAAAGCATGAGATTGGTATTATTGGCGTGATTGCATGCAGTGATAATGTTCAAAGGGACGTGTTCACAGATTTTTGAATTAAAAAAAAATGTCATTAAATGAATCTACTAATTAACTGTAATTTTTGGAATAGTTTTAAATAATAAAATAACGAAGAAATATAAGCGTTTCACATTCTTTATTATTTTTTTCCGATTTTGTATGATGATAATCAATACACGAACATATATTTTTTTACAGTTTTCTAAGTCAGTAGTGTTTTTGTGCTTGTTTGAATATAATGCATACATTTTTTTTATTGATGACCCTTCTTTGAACATTTTCATTTTGCTAAAATGTGTACAAATCCCTTTCAAGTTTGGATTCGTTTTCTTGTAACCATATACTGTATTGTATGTGTTTGCACGTGATTCTTCGGTTTCCACCAAACCAATATGTATTGTATTTATTAATGTATACATATAATTCATATTTTAGCTCGCCATTATCATTTTCGCTTCAATTCAGTTCCTTCAGTATTGTCTTTTCAGATGTCTTCTTTTCGGGTCTTGGCGAGAGCTTAATAAAAAAGTGACATATTAAATTTCAAGAAAATTTATTCAAATACAATTATGAAAATAAACTTTTCAGCACACTTTATGTTTTTAGTACACTCCAAACAATTTACCAATTCGAGCATTCGCTGTTCTTATCTCGATACCAAGACAATCGTTAGGAATTGGTTCGTGATTAAAGCATAATGCGATGAATACCTAAATGTCGGAATTCGTTGTGGCGAATTCCCGGGGGGGGGGATTATCCGGAGTGGCATATTTTCGGGAGGACATCTCTCCGGCCCCCAGTATATACTGCATGGTTTTGCTGAACACCTCTTTGGGTGCGTGGTCATCATGTCTGTATTTCTTTAACATATTATGGATTTTTTTTCGCCGCGACAGGACATTACGTATTGATTATGTCGGTCCTGTCTACGATTCCTTAAATGCAGGCGCTCTTTCAACCAAACATTTACAGAAGCACGTTTTTTTATATGGCCGTGTTATTACTACGTATAATTTTAAAATATCAAACAATGAAAAAAGAATTTGACTGCCCAGTGAGTCACACGAATTTACATAAAAAAGATTCATGCGTTTGTTTTGATGTTGGTCGGCGTGCTGGTCTTTCTAAATGATTGAATGTACGAATAAATTAACTAATTTATGCATTCATGCATGAATGCATTAATTAATGCACGAACAAACGAATGAATGAATGAGTGAACGAACGGATTAATAAATGATTAAATGAACAAATGAATGAATGAATGAATGAATGAATGAATAAATGAATGTCCTTTGGATACTAAGATTACAGTTCACATTCACGCCACACCCCTACCAACTGGCGCCCCTACCCGGACATACACGTCTAGATCTTGCCATGTTATGTGTAATGTAATATAAAATAGCTAATTAATATTATTATTCTTTAGAAAAATCGAAAAGTCGGGACCAGGCTCTAACAGGGGCAGACCATTTCTTGTTTGGTTGAGATATTTTGATGACCATTCACAGCATTTCAGTAACTTTAATAACGGGAGACGCCATCCATCAATTGTTTTTACTATAGAGGACTTAACGCTATCTCATTAAACTAACACACAACAAACAGCGTTTCTAAATTTCGGAATATTTCAAAGCAAACAACGCATGTTTATAATGGCAGGAAATCCTGTTTACGCTGATCCAGTGACTTAAAGAAGAATTATCGATCTCTTCATGAACTGCACTTAAAGGAATTAACGCTCACTCTTGATACTAGACGTGTAATATATGTCATTCACTATTTCCATATTTGTCTATGAAACTACGACCCGCTGCTGCCAGCAATAATTTAATTCCATAATGCAAACGAACTAGATGGCCTTGTAGAATGATGTTGAGATCTTAGGAAAACATAAGCAATACGTTCAGCGTTGAAAGCTAAAATGTACCCAGCAGGCCACCAGTATAATTGATTTGTATTGTAATTTTATCATTGGTTTTTATGCTGTTTATAACCCATTACATAATCAAAAATAACTCAATTACTATCTCTTTATGGAGAATAAATGACTATCAGTTTATACAGAAAAAAAGGAAGGAGTATGAAGATGGAGTGTATATTCCACGAAGAAGATAGTGTTTTCTGTGTGATTTAGTATCTATAGTCACATATGATACGAAACTGTTTTAGCGAATACAATCATTTTGAGGAATTCGGTAGTCATAAACAGTTGTGTGACCTTATATCGACATAAGGCATGTCGGATGATTAATTAATATAGCAATACAAAAGAAAGGTACCAAACCCGATTGAGACCATGTTTTATAAAGAATCAAAATATTTTATAATCCAATGAATTGTTTTGAATTCTTGAATTTCGATGTTTTTACGCTTTAAGGAAAATAGACATGTGTATATAATCTGATGGATTGAAAGACAGCGTTTGGCGACGATGGAGCTCGGGCATTTGCTTACCAGTATAGTTCACCATCGAGCTATGATAATAAGAGATGATCTTTGAAGCATTAATACAACCGTGTCATTTCTTCTCCATGGTGTAATGTACTTTAAAATAAATCAGATATAAAATAACGGTGTATTATTCTCTTGATGTTAGAAACATCACACACACACGATATTTTATTTCAATTCTAATATCAAGTCATCATTGGAGACAGCAGGCCAAGATTAATTTAATCTCGTTCTGCAATTTAATCAAGTCGTATTGATTGAGGTGGGTACAAATCAAATCAAGGAAGTATCATTGATACAACTCTATGCTAATTAAGTTGCTATACTTGGAATGTGGTATCAAATGTAGATGTTCTGGGCGATTCTGGATGGTGGAATTCATAGCATTCGCCCCCACCCCTTATCTGTACGAAAATGTATATACCGTTTATATCACTTTAAAATACTGGCATATATTTACTCATATTACATAGGAACTCGAAATAATTGTTTAACCCATTTATGCCTTGCGTCTAGAAAAAAGGCCTTGGCAAACAGCGTAGACCCAGATGAGACGCCGCATGATGCGGCGTCTCATCTTGGTCTGCGCTGTTTGCTTAAAGGTATTTCTGTAAGAAATATTCTAAATATAAAGATTAATATACTAGACATCCCTAATTTTGGAAATAAATTGATCCAATTTAGAAGGATGGGAGAGTCCACTCGGCATAAATGGGTTAATTGGATGAACGTAGTCTGTAGACAGGAGGAGGTTACTCAACAAAAATTTGCAGCAGTGAGTTATATGAGCCTCGTTCTGTGAAAAGGGGGTTTAATGCATGTGCGTAGTGTGTCGTCCCAGATTAGCCTGTGCAGTCCGTACAGGCTTATCAGGGACGACACTTTCCACTTAATTGTAAAAAAATCCAGTTAAGGCGAAAAGTGTCGTCACTGATTAGCCTGTGCGGACTACACAGGCTAATCTTGGACGACACTTTACGCACATGAATTAAACCTTTTTTCGAAGAACGCGGTTCATGTCCTTTTTGTCAACTTTGAAATAAACTAAAACCAAGGAAATGAACCATTGCAAGATGAAAGAAGAAAAATGTGAACTTTAACATTTCATTTAGTTTCCACAGTTAAAGGAGGACAATTAAGTTCATAGTAAATGAGGACTGCGGTTTAAAAAGACCATTTTGCAATCAAAAAGGGACTCCCAAATGAGATTCGGCGAAAAGCAATCTCCATTTTTGTATAATAAATTAATACAGTTACCACGGTATATTACGAAAATAACACCACCTTTGCACGTTATATTACGACAGTGATGTCATCTTTGCACGTTATATTACGACAGTGATGCCATCTTTAAACGGTATATTACGATAATTACGCCACCTGTGCACGGTATTTTACGACAATAACGACAATGACGTCCCATTTGCACGGTATGTTACGACAATGACTTAATTTTTTCACGGTATATTACGATAATGACGCCACCATTGCACCTTATATTAAACGACAATGACGTCATCATTGCACGGTATATTACGACAATGACGTCCCATTTGCACGATGTGTTACGACAATGACGTCAACTTTGCACGGTATATTTCGACAATGAAGTCACCTTCGCATGGCATACGACAATGGCGTCATCTGTGCACGGTATATTACGACAATCACGCCACCTTTGCACGTTATATTTAGACAATGACGTCTCATTTGCACGGTGTGTTACGACAATGACGTCAGCTATGCACGGTATATTTCGACAATGACGTCACCTTCGCACGGCATACGACAATGACGTCATTCTTGCACGGTATATTACGACAATCTTTTCATTCATTTTTTTCATATTTTAACAATTTGTCACAATCACGTCCCATTTGCACAGTTAGTTACGACAATGGTGTCACCTTTGCAAACGAATCCACATAAGTAAATTAGGTACATAATATCAAATAGTTGATAAATAACAAATGGATAGATAGTTTCTCTTGGAACCCGTACCCCGTGATTTTCTATTTACAGACCCATGTTCTACAGTAACATTATTATGATTTGTTACAAATTTAATGACTTTTTTTATGTACCTTAGTATTCTGCTAAGACTGATTTTAATTAGTTTATATTCTAAAATGATTCCAACCAGAGTTGTAAATTAGCGAATAACACACAGATATGTAAGTTCGAATTTTAGTTTGGTTTGAATGGTAGAACTTTAAGTATACTGATGCTACAAATTATCAACCCGAAATCTAACACCAACGTGAAGTATAA
>VMBQ01007765.1:0-36024 GCA_007657795.1 Dreissena rostriformis | reverse complement strand
AATAATTAAATCAAACAAGCAACGCCTATCAGAGAGAAAATAAAAATAAAATGGAACGTTATAAACCCAATGACCTATGCATGTAGATTACAACTGGGAAAGTCGGTCGTATGACGTCACAAAAATCCATAATGACATAATGACGTGAACAAAATCCAGGGGCAGTACTGTAAATAAAAATATTAATGGGGCTGTGCTACTAATAAAACAAGTTTAGGTGATTTAATATTAAGAATCAAATGAATAAAAATGGTAATTCCATTAAAGCGACATTATTGGAATCAAACAGTATATAGGTGTTATGACATTTGACGACAGAAATGATTTGATGTACGATGTGAATCTAAATGTAGTTTTCATGCAGATTTGGGCATACGACAGCCTGGTTTGTTTTTATTATTTAAGTAGTGGATTGTTTCAAAAATGGTCCTTATGTTTTCACCTATATAACGACCTTTCATGAATCCAGTTTGTCTTGACGCTATAATATTGCATTGCGATGTTAGTAGCTTTGTTATCTATAACATCAGGACATTGTATTAATTGTTTTTAGTTCTGTTGAACAGAGTTCATTGTAACTGCAGTGTTCTGCCGTTTGGTGAAACTTATTGAATCATGTTAGTCTTTGATCAATTAAGTATGAATGCGGCCTGAATATATTACGCTTTTATATCACATCACTTTCTGTTTAGTAGTATAACATCCACATAAAGACAATGTGAGGAATATCAGGTAATTTTCCATAAAATGCTGACATTGAAACCGCAGACATAATGAAGTAAGGAGATTAAACATTTTTAGGACGTGGCTCGTAGAAAAAATTACATGGAACAATTAATAAGACGTTCATTTTTGTTCACAAATGAAATAAAGATGTAAAGTGTTACTTGTCAACCCCTAAGATCTAGAAAACAAAGACCCTACAATAATATGAGGCTAGCTATTTTTGATCATGTACATAACGAAAACAATGATTAATTGTGCAACAAATAATACGTTGATGTTAGGCGTATGTTTCAACCAGAACATGTGCATGTTTTCTGCTTCTTATGATCGTTCCTTTCCTACATTGTCATAGCTGTCATTATACTTATTCCCTGATAATGTCTTTCTGTCCAGCCAACATCTGAGGATTGCCAATTATTGGCATAACTAACACAGACGTCAATTGCATAGGACATCTTACAAGATGCCGTGTGAGATAAAGGTTATTAGCATTAATTTTCCCTCTTTACAGCTCAGGTTTGTCTGTTGTTAATAGGTAGATAATTCATTCAGATTGTGTGCATGGTAATATGGTTTGTGTTTGTTTAGCCAACGTTTTTTTGCGAAGGGAGATATTACCAGATTGAGAAATGTCATTTTCCCTTTTCCTTGAGACAGACTCATAGAATATAATATGGCAAGAAATGACACCATAGAAACTCTATCAAGTCTCGCTTGTTCTGATGCACTACTTTTATAACATTAAACATACTATACTCATAAAATGATGATCATAACTTTGATTACCACCTTTGAATGGTCAATTCAAAGCATACTACTAGTATATACTGTAACATAGCACATGTATACTGTTGACACAGCCCTATACTATACAGTGTTTGTTTCAATAAGTAATATTCTTTTGAAACCAAAGCAATTGAATATACTAAATTAGTTCAGGTATCGTTAACATTATCTCATATCTGTCTTGATACTCTCTTTAATTTGCAAAGGCAAAATGTAATTTGTAGGGATGTCGTTAAAAACACTACTCCGCCGTTCAATAATTTTTGCTAGTTAACATAATGAAAATGCATATCAATGAGACACAACACGTATTGGTCCACAGCACGTGACTGCTATTCTGAATGAATTTAGCCGTATTAAGTACAGTATTCAAACTTAGAACATACGACTTTTTCAATTTCTTTTATTGAACTCACATACTTTCTGGCCTATATTAGAAATGAGCTAGCTACCTACATTTACAATCGTAAAAGCCATTAACTGGTAATGTTTTGCAATCTTTAAGAATTATGAAGAAAACTAAGCACAATAGCAGATTCGTATCTCTTCTTGTTATAACAAACCGTTAGAAAGTAAACGGCGGATGGGAGGGTCGTGTATATTGGCATTACCGTGGGCGTCTTCCGTCTATCTAACTGACTGTTTACCATACACAAGCAAACAATACCGTTCCAAAAACTATATCATTGAGACATTATTGTTGAAATTATTGTATTAAATTTATCCACTACTTTCAAAACATAACATCAATTATAATAATACAATGATTTACACTGGGATCACTGCATTAAAACGGTGAATGCAAAGGATTGGGATTAAACTCGGTTTGACAATTATTCCAAAATGATTATCAAATACAATGAACGTCTGAAACGATTAAAAATCAAATGTACCTTTTAAGACAGAAAATGAACACACGAATACCAATACCTGACGCGTGAATCGAATACTACAAACATACATTTAGTTTATTAGTGTCGTTCGTATCGGAAATCTATTTAAAACGATTAGGATAAAGGTTTTTAAGTTAGAAGTATGCAAAAAAATATGTTCCGTCTAAGAAACATACTTTAATATAAAGTAAGAAATGTATCCAAAGAACATTGTCAAATAACGTAGGTGTAAAAAAGATCGTTAATAATCCACATACTACGAAATATCTCTACTGCATACAACGTCCAAGGACTGAAATGAGACAACATTAAAGATATGAGCCTCGCTCTGTGAAAAGGAAGTTTAATTAATGTGCGTAAAAAGTCGTCCCAGATTAACCCGTGCAATCCGCACAGGCTAATCAGGGACGACAATTTCCACCTTAACTGGATTTTTGCTAAGCAGATACTTTTTTTTAAATAAAATTGTCAAAAGGCCGGGAAGTTTCGTTCCTGATAAACCAGTGCGAGCTGCAAAGCTAACCTAGGATGACTCTTTCCGCACATGCATTAAACCCCCTTTTAACAGAGTGAGGCTCATATGTATGAGGATACCTTTTACTGCCTACACACAATATAAATCAAACAAATGTATTATTTTTAAAAAAGCAAACAATTTAACGTTATAAAACCTTTTTTTTTCTTATTTCAGTCTTCATGGGCTTATTTGTATAATGTACGTGAAACGTATTTAAGACTTTTACTGTACTTGGTATCTATCAAATACTTCTTAAACATGTCTATTAGTCTTGGGAATAGTGAACATTCTTTTGTCTGTCGGTTGTTAAGATATTATGTCGTTGTTATCTTGGTATGGGGATGGGTAATCCAGTCGTTAATCTGGGACTCATAAGAGTAATATCCGTATCGATCATATATCTTGTTTAGGGTTTGGTCTGGTCATAGGGTATGTAGTCATGCGCTCCCAACTTGGATCAAGTGTGTACTTAGGAATAGTTAACCGCTTTATTCGGCTTAGCTTGCCAAAGCCAGTTAGCTGACCGTTGTTCAATGTAAAAAAACACACAACACGTTTCAATTTACGGGCCTATTATCCTGAAGTTAACCTTACCATTTTATTTTAAGCATTTTGTCTGGGAACACAAAACACTCAAGAGTAAAAAAAATCAAAAAGTAATTGTACCGTAAGCGACCAGTATATATGTACATTGACCATATAACAGAAAGTGTTCCATATTTAAACATCAACTAATTGTGAATTCCTTTAAAAAGGTCACCTGAAATGAAAACAATTGCAATTTTAGTTTGGTATTACTTCTAATTATTCAACACTAGTTCATATAATAAGGACCTAAATCTAATGAAATGCACTATAACATTCATCTTATATTTAGAAGCATGCGTCAGTTCATGTGACGCACATTTATTTGTCCCCATTGCAATAAAAGATCGACTTTCATTTGCGAATATGCTCTCACACTGCTTGCCATGTGCTGTTGGTAGCATTCACGTTGACACAAAATGTAATACGTGTCAGTTAAAGGAAATAGTTATATCCTGATGGTTAACAACATTTGTTTTCCGTAATGTTATACTGAGCTAATATTTGTATTAACCTGATTCGTTATTTTCTCTAATGATATATTGTTCAATATTAATAGTTAAAAGTACTTCAACCTTAAATATATCACACAAGTTAAATGTCCACGTATGCTTTTACACCACTAACAATCTGTTTTGTTTTGAACGCGGAAATACTTCAGTTTCCGCGTTATGTCTTCCGTGTTACATCTGTCATTCAAGTGAATAGTACTGTTGTAAGTGTGAGGTTAGGAGCTCCATAAAACAGGTTTAAACCCAATATGCTTTGCATTGACCGTTCACACATGGCGTCACAATTGTATTCATTTCGAGTGTGTGTCTTGTCTACTACAATTGTTTTGCGCCTCATTGTTTGGCAGTCGTCTCGTTGCCATAAATAAGGGACCTCATGGTATATTACGGTTTATCTCCTAGGGAAGCTGAAGGTTTTAATTGCGTGTTATATTGTTCCTTACACTCATTGGATATCAGTTAATGGATATGTGTGTTGCTTGGTTGAGATTTATCAGGGGAATAGAACAAGTCTTTTATTAAAATTACTTTCAATTTTGCGCGCCGTTGTCTCTTTATTATGAATGTGCAAATCTCGTGAGATGACGCAAATTCTGTAAGCGTCTTATCAATGTCGTAGTCGCGTTTAATGTATTGTCTTAGCAACAAAACAGCAGCAAATTATATGATTTGTTTTTGTATTTGAATAATAATTTCATTACAAGGCAAACGGCGACTATATTACCATACACATGGATGCAGTGAATGTCAAAAATCATGCAAGCTCGGAATAAAAACTCATTTGTGTCATCAGAAGATCTTACGATTTAATTTCACTTGATTCCGTTTCCGTGAGTGTTACTACTGCAGGAAATCTGTTTTGAATGACAGTAGTGACTCATTCAATAATCTAATAGAATTGCTAACCCTTTTTTGGAATGGCATCGGGCCTCAAACTAAACAAAAGTAAATGCACTGTGCTACGAGTAGGTATATTCAAACAAAGTAATATTTATTTTAAAAACGAAATGAAATTCATCTGGACATCAGATGAAGCAGCAATATTGGGAATAACTTTTACAAAAAATTAAAATAAAACAGTTCTAAAAAACATATTGCCTAAATTACAACAATTTAAAAATTGTTTAAAATCATGGCAGCATCGTAAACTTACACNTCTGCAACGTCATTTATGACATATGGCCTTTGTTATGTCAAAATCTTCGGGCATCGCCTGGCTGCCAACGCCGAGCAGGTTTTTTTTGGACTTAGACTTTTTCATTTATCCGCGCCATAGGGAATGGAACTATGCTGTGGCCCATATTTGGGCCATTTACCTTTTTTTCCCCAGGGCGCGGCCTGCGATGTAGTTCTTCTTGGGTGAAAAGTCGCCTATAAATGGCAAAATAACGCATAACAATTGCTAAACGCCTATTAAAAGCGTTCTTATCTCGATATAATATACATAAAACATTTTTTTTTGGACTTAGACGTTTTCGCTAGGGTTAGTAACCCTAACTGAGCTGAAAACGGCTAAGTCCTCATAGTGTTGGACATAGTGTTTTGGTGATTTAACAGTCACCGTTAAACACCATAAGAACGTATAATAAAGCGTTCTAATCATACTTATACCTTAATAACAAGTCGATCATTCATCCGCGCCGTAGGGAACGGAACTACGCCATGGCCCATATTTGGGCCATTTACCTTTTTTTTCCCCAGTGCGCGGCCTGCGATGTAGTTCTTTTTGGGTGAAAAGTCGCCTGTAAATGGCAAAATAACGCATACCAATTGCTAAACACCTATTAAAAGCGTTCTTATCTCGATATTATATACATAAAACATTTTTTTGGACTAAGACGTTTTCGTTAGGGTTAGTAACCCTAACTGAGCTTAAAACGGCTAAGTCCTCATAGTGTTGGACATAATGTTTTGGTGATTAAACATTCGCCGTTAAACACCAAAAGAACGCATAATAAAGCGTTCCAATCATACTTATACCTTAATAACAAGTCGATCATTAATCCGCGCCGTAGGGAACGGAACTACGCTGTGGCCCGTATTTGGGCCATTTACCCTTTTTTTCCCCAGTGCGCGGCCTGCGATGTAGTTGTTCTTGGGTGAAAAGTCGCCTGTTAATGGCAAAATAACGCATAACAAATGCTAAACGCTTATTAAAAGCGTTCTAATCTTGATAGAATATACAAAAACATTTATATATTTTGATGTGGACATTGTTGGACTTAGTCGATTTCGAGGGTCTTTGGACGTAGTCGTTTTCGACAGTCCATGTTGGTCATAGTATGTTGGTGATTAAACAGTCGCCGGTAAATACCATACGAACGCATAATAAAGCCTAAGAACTGTAAAAAAAGGCGTTCTCATCTCTTTACAACATAAGTATACCTTAAGAAGAGGTCGGTCATAAACCCGCGCCTTAGGGAAAGGAACTACACTGTGGCCCGTATTTGGGCCATTTACCAGACTTTTTCCCCAGTGCGCGGCCTGCGATGTAGTTCTTCTTGGGTGAAAAGTCGCCTGTAAATGGCAAAATAACGCATAACAATTGCTAAACGCCTAATAAAAGCGTTCTAATCTCGATAAAATATACAAAAAACATTTATATATTTTGATGTGGAAGATGGGGGAGATCATCGATATATCGTAGAGTGCTCGGTATAAGGCTGTGTTTGCTTATTAAGGGTTATGTGTTAGAGGTTAGGGCTAGTGGTATGGTTGGGGTTAGCTTAGGGTTATGAGTTACGGTAAGGGTTAAGGTACGTGCTTGGGTTAGGGTTAGGGTAAGGGCTTAGGCTAGGGTTAGGGTTAGGGTAATGGTACTTTTTCAAGTTATAGTTAGGGTCCTGGTTAGTGTATGGTTAGGATTAAAAAAACAACCTTATTGTAATTTAATGAATAGTCTTTCAATATTTGACTTTTATGGGATAATGGTTAGTGTTAGTGTAAAGGGTCTAACCCTACCTATCTACCTACCTACCTACCCTACGGCTACCCTACGGCTTCACTACGGCTTCACTACGGCTTCCCTACGGCTAGCCTACGGCTACCCTTCGGCTAGCTAGCCTACGGCTACCCTACGTCTACCCTACGGCTTCCCTACGGCTAGCTACCCTACGGCTAGCTACCCTACGGCTAGCTACCCTACGGCTAGCTACCCTACGGCTACCCTACGGCTTCCCTACGGCTACCCTACGGCTAACCTACGGCTAACCTACGGCTACCCTTCGGCTAACTACCCTACGGCTTACCTACGGCTAGCTACCCTGAGGCTACCCTACGGCTAGCAACCCTAAGGCTAGGGTTAGGGTTACGGCTACTCTACGGCTTCCCTACGGCTACCCTACGGCTAGCTACCCTGCGGCTACCCTACGGCTACCCTATGTCTAGCTATCCTAGGGCTAGCTACCCTACGGTTTCCCTACGGCTAGCTACCCTACGGCTAGCAACCCTACGGCAATCCATACGGTTACCCTACGGCTACCCTTACGGCTACCCTACGGCTAGCTACCATACGGCTAGCTAACCTACGGCTACCCTACGGCAGGCTACCCTACGGCTACCCTACGGCTTCCCTCGGCTACCATACGGCTACCCTACGGCTACCTTCTCTACGGCTAGCTACCCTACGGCTAGCTACCCTGCGGCTACCCTAAAGCTACCCTACGGCTTGCTACCCTATGGCATCCCATCGGCTAGCTATACTACGGGTACCCTCCGGCTAGCAATCCAAAAGATATCCTACGGCTAGCTACCCTACTGCTACTCTACGGCTACCTGCGGCTAGCTACCATACGGCTAGCTACCCTGCGGCTACCCTACGGCTAGCTACCCTACGGCTAGCTACCCTACGGCTAGCTACCCTACGGCTACCCTACGGCAAGCAACCCTACGGCAAGCTACTCTACGGCTAGCTACCCTACGGCTACCCTACGACTAGTTACCCTACGGCTAGCTACCCTACGGCTAGCTTCCCTACGGCTAGCTACCCTACGGCTACCCTACGGCCGGCTACCCTACGGCTACCCTACGGCTAGCTACCCTATGGCTAGCTTCCCTACGGCTAGCTACCCTACGGCTCGCTACGCTACGGCTACCAACCATTCGGTTACCCTACAGCAACCCTACTGGAAGCTATCCAAGGGCTATCCTACAGCTACCCTACGGCAAGCTACCCTTTGGCTACCATACGGCTAGCTACCCTACTGCTAGCTACCCTACGGCTAGCTACCCTACGGCTTGCTACCTTACGGCTACCCTACGGCTATCCTACGGCTAGTTACCCTGCGGCTAACCTACGGCTTGCTACCCTACGGCTACCCTACGGCTAGCTACCTTACGGCTTTGTTAAAATATTTAACCATGTTTGCTAGTGTGATATCATTAACGGAAGATGATAATTAAGTTATCTTTCTATTTTACCATTTATTTCAAATATGGCGAGTTAAACTTTATAGACATTATAATACAGACACAAGTATTGAATGAAAGAGTATATCACCATAAAAGCACATAACATAATTAGTTAAAAATAGTGAGTCGACCTTTGATTATAAATGAAACCCTCGCAATCACCGATTGAGAAAAGTAGAAACTCACAATATTAGTAGCGTGTACCGTTATACTATGTTCATAATTGCCACGAAATGCGTTTCAGCCACTACGCCAGTCGCCCAAACAATATCTTCGTCAACGACAACCACACAACATAAAGTAACAACAATGACGGCATCAAAAAGTCCGATAGACATCACAGGTAACATCGGCGCAGACAACTGCGTGATTTATTCTAGATAATAGAATATTATACGTAATTGTAAAATATTTATTAATTGAATTTAAGTTACAATGATGTTAACACATTAGCATATACTGTCTATTAAATTGTCGACATGTTATGCAAGTTTCTTACGGAACGTCGGGTTGCTCATTCGAATGTGTTTTAACATAATTTGTATTTATTAAGAAGATCATCTGGTGTTTGATGCTTCTTTTCTTAGTTTTGTACCTGGAATAGTGCATAAAAAATAAATGGATATAGGTTGATCGTTTTAGCAGTACTTTTAACAAAAAATGCAAGCTATCCTATTTGCCCCGAAATCGGCATCCGAACGAGGTTAATCGAATACTTTTATCGATCTACACTCGATAGTTAACTTCGAGTTCACTGACAAATTTGCTAAGACTACAACTTTCTTAGTTATGAGCCAACAGTTATTACAATGTAATACAAAAAAACATACATAAACATATGATGATGTTGTTTATCATGTACATGCCTTACTTTCATCTTTCAAAATCCATTTGCAAAAACATTTTCAATATTAGGACATATTAAACATAAAAATAACAGAACTGTTTTAAGGTTTTGAGGTATTTGCTATCCCATTAACAATAACATTTATTTATGATACCACTACAAGTATATTCTTTATTGGACGCAAGGGGATACGACACTTCCGTTTTTACGGATATTCATCTACTTCAAATTGTATATGATGTACCCTATAGAACTTTATACATTATCATACCAACTATATACAATTTTAGGTTGCGTTGATCTCAACATTCCTGAACACTGGGAAACCATCGGACCCAACATTCAACACATCAAGATCCTTCTGAGTCCTAATCACGCGATGGTTTTCTGTCAACCTGGTTATAGCGCATTTCTGGCGAGCCAACACACATACACAGATCGCTTTCATATCACATGCACAAATGGTTCCTGGAAGTCCCACTCGGTTTGCCAGAAGATAGGTAATTATAAGCCATTCAATGGCATACCCCGTTTTAAAATCAACCGTTGTGAAGAATAAACTTGTATTTGATGTAGTCGTAATAACTTGTATGCCCCCGGTAGGGTGGCATATAGTGATCGCACTGTCCGTCTGTCCGTCTGTCCGTCTGTCCGTCTGTCTGTCTGTCTGTCTGTCTGTCCTTCTGAAATTCCGTCACACTTGCGTTTAGGTTTCGAAAATTGTTCATAACTTTTGCAATATTGATAATAGCATTTTGATATTCGACATGCATGTGCAACGCATGGAGTTGCACATTTTGAGTTGTGAAAGGTCAAGGTCATCCTTCAAGGTAAAAGGTGAGAAAAAATCAAAGCGGCGCAGTAGGGGGCATTGTGTTTCTGACAAACACATCTCTTGTTTTGACTAGCCTAATTAAGGACTACAATGTTGCATTAGCTTACATAATAATAAATCATCACAATTGAAGATATTATTAACAGCAGCACACCTTAATAGACCCACTATTGCTCCCAAATGTTAATGATATTTACGAATAACTTGAACAACATAACATTTTATTTTTTTGAAAATACATAACCTCTTTGATCAACCTGGATTTGGCGTCCTAAATCATCTTGAAAACATACATGTTCTCACCTGACTGAAAACATTATTTCACATTTATACCTCGAAGCAATCACATATCATTTATAGATTTATCGTTAATGTAAGCAAGATGTGTTTTATTAATAATGCAAACAGGAAACTTTCTTTCAATCTTTGCTCATCAACTTCTACCAAATATTGTATTGAACATTATCTATTATAGATGCAGTACATCTGATCGGATAGGATATCGTTTGTGACATGGAGCTGGAATGTTGTGCAGTATAATGGGGCCACAATACAATTTGTGTTGTCGTTGGTTATCTAGTTGTTGTTGTCTTTTGCCATTAGTATCAATTTTTTTTAAACAAAACAAATAACGACTTAATATAAAATATCAATTTAAAGCATTCGTCAGAGGTTTGTCTGTAAAGTTGCTCAAACACACAGTAATGTTCTAAATGATTCGAAGAATAAAGAGTGAAACTTTAAAGTTGAGGCAGCTTCATATCATCCTTTAACACTTATTTGAAGCTCACATATGACTGACATTACGTTACACCGAAATGCTAGAAAATAAAAACATACATTGAACATAAAGACGATCGTTATTTGCGCCGAGTTAGCCGATAAACAATAATCATTATAATTAATGTTTACGCATGAATTAGTATAGTTGTTAATCCGGGAAGGCCACCTTAAAATCATGGATTCCCCTTAAGTCTGTGTTAGCCTATATAAAGGTTATATTAACTCTACATCTATTTCACGGAATATTACTTTCATCATACTGTAATAATGTTAGGCCTGTTGTAGAATCTTGTTGTTTCCTTTAAATGTGTTCCTTGTGACTGACAATACCAAACACTCACAACATTTTATTATTATTTATTTTTTAAATGACGTCATTTAAAATATTCACGCCACGCTTGTATCTTTATATCACACCCACAAGCGTGAATAGTTTTCAACGTTATCAAACTATAGTGAATGTGATACAAAAGTATGATCTGTTTAAAATGCATAGGTTTAGAGACTATAGACTAAGTTGACTTTGACTGAAACATTCTCATGTAAATATATTCATCATACCTTAATCATCTATTTATCGTATCAATAGAATATGGGTGTGTGCGACTATTTGTAAAAGTACTTGTGTCTGAAACAAAGATGCCCGGGGCTTTTATATTTGGTATATTATATAGCATTGTGTAGTGGCTATTCACATCATGACACTAGTTTGAATCTGGGCTGCAACGTTGATCACGTGGTGATAAAGATTGATGTTGAAAAAATAGATTAAAACATGTTCTCTTAAGCGACACAGTATAGATGTGTTATATCTGATATGCAAAATCGAATATTAATTATCTAATTGGATAGTTCAAATCCTGTTTAGGGGTTCAAAATGTGTTTCGCCCCGGGTATCATATTGTAAATTAAGATTTAGTCTAGCTTTCATGTCAATCCACATATTACTGTGTATTTAATTCATGTACATATACATGCATTCCGAAATAAAATAAGTGTAAATCAAATTAAGATTTGCACTTTAAATTTTCTTGATCGATTTCCTACGATAAAAAATCAATGCCAACTGGTGTAAAATATAATGTGATCAGTCGTGTGCTATCGTTTCCGCTTTTGGCGGGCAGTGAGAAGTTCCGTGAACGTAAACATCCATCAAAGCGACGGGACTCTTCAGCAAAAGATAGCTATCATATTGCAGAAAATGTATATTGTGTTATGCGCTCTTTAATCATGTTTACATGAAACGTGAACCTTAATGAACTTCACCATACACTTTTTGTTGCAAATGTTTGCAAGTCTTGTGTATTGTATGATTGATTATAGTGACGTCATATATAAGATTTCGTTTTTCTGAAAGAATCTGCAACGGCTATTCTCTTGCAATCGACGGTTTAATTTACTTCAGCCAGATCTACACAACTTCTACGAGCTGTAGACCTATATACGCAAACTGAGACCGACGAAACTCTTAGGATATTATACTCATATCCGAAATAGGTGAAAATTACAATTAACAATTAAAAACACCATATTTGAGGAGCACATATTTTTAACTAGCAAATACATTCACGCTTTAATTATGAGAAGCAATAGGAAAACAATCACTCAAACATAACATGTATCGAAAGCAACTTCATCCAAGGCCCCTTAGATTTCATGACATATTTTGTTTCGAAAACCGCGCAAACCTTTACATTGAGAATACATGGTTGGTGCCGAGATGGAGAAAGTTTATCCGGTGAGGTTAAGAAAAAGAAAATAGGGCGAGCTTTAGCGATCTTTTTATCCTTCTTCATTTAAAATTATGCCGCTAACACATTTTATCAAAGACAAATGATTTATAAAGATAACAAAATAATTATTCTGGTCAGCTCCTACATGTATACAACATTCCTTACGACCGAATTACTATCGATTATGTCACGTAAAAAATAGTTTCACATTAAACTGGTCCTTTTAATAATTTCCTATTGAAATTATGAGAAGAAATACAAAATGAATCGAGAATGTGCTATTTTTAATGTTGTAAATTGAAAATAATATGCAACAGCCAAAGCAAAGACTAAATTTATTTACTCAAAACTTATGTATTGCTCTCTATGAGGTGTCATTGAAGGAATATCTTAAGAATAATTGATAGAGTGACGCAAATGTGCCAATGTTCCCTTTCATCATATCTGCACAAAACATGCGACGCATGTGATTATTCTAAAGTGTCTCATGTCAAATTGTTTAAAAACAAACATAGATTGAAGGAGTTTATTATAAAATGGTCATTAAAAAGGCTTTGTCGGTGTTATTTATTCTGTTTGTATTCTTATAAAACATAATAACATGGTAGTATTGGTAAAGCTAGCTAATGCCCATGTGTTTAGTAAATGAATGTTTATTCATATGAAAAAACTGACATATAGAGAATACTAGGTCGGTGCCGAATAAAGCGAAGTTTATTTTGCGAGGCTTAGAAAATCTGAACCACGAGCCTTGGCGAGTGGTTCAGATTTTCTGGCCGAGAAAAATAAACTGCGCTTTATTCGGCACCGACCTAGTATTCGATTTATCCCATCAATATTCTATTTATCCCACATTTTTTATATTTAATTTGTTTCTTATGCAATCAAAAATCAAAATCAGATAAAATTAACTGAATCTAACCTTGCGTAGTAATATTAAAATTGTGTGTGATCTTTCCCGTTTGCGCCACTCGAAATAGTCCTTAAGAATTCCACGCAAAAGCAGAATAACAAGACAAAATATCGCTATATGCCTCGATTCAAATTTAATCAGCATTCCAAATGTTACACACTCAAGTACAACACAAACGCTTTTGTTCAAATTCAAATTCTAGTTTCACCACTGCAATAAACAAAAGAATGGCAGCCATTTTGAACTTACGTCAGGCATGATTCAGCATTTATCCCCGCAGATAATGTAAACTAATTTTAGTCTATAAACAACTCTTTTTTACACACTTTTTACTTACTGGCATAACAAAGTCAAACATCTACTGCTTCTTGTTCTACTCACTAAAGTTATGTGTTTATTTTCGTCAGTTTTGTTTGCTTTTATGCCTTTACTGTATGGCGAGTTAATATGAAGAAGTGAAACTCCAGAAGCTGCAGCAGTATTGCAGTTTTATCATACACACCTCTGTGGTCCTTTATTTATGGCAAGGAACCAAGGATAATTATTTATTTAAAACTTCTGCACACAAAACAAAATTGATTTCTTCATCGTCACTTGGTATAAAACACGCTTAACTCAATGACAACCTTAATCCAATCCTAATAAAAATACAGTTAAAACGATATGTACTGTTGAAAAGACGATGAAAAGTACAAACACAAACCAAAAAACGTTCGAACTAGTATCTTACCTTCAATTATCCTTTAATATCCATATAAATAATCCTTTTAACACAATAATTGTCGATTTTGCATTTAGGGTCTTTACTAATTATTTTAGAATATTTAAATAAAGACCCTTATGCCATTCTTATCACTTTTCAAAATTAATGTGTTTATGAACTCGATAAACTTCTCACTTTGTCACACGCTACCTCATATACTCTACAGAGTCAAAATTAAACTGGTGTGTTTCGTCACAGAAATTACGTCACACAAGATACGTCATAAATTGCGCAATCAATTGAATGAAAAATAAAAGTACGGAAAGCCTGTTTTGAGATACATTTAATTGGAAATTCGGCTTTCATTTATATATGGTATATTTATTTGAAAAGTAAACATTCATTTCGTGTAAAAATAACAAAAAGTAGTCCGCCGCGCGTGACAGCTCTATTTCAACACTGCTGAAAATAAACGCAAATATATCCCACAGTCGTTTATTTCGACAATGCACGTCTGAGGATGGGATAAAATACAATATATGCATCAATGTAAAAGGCATTGATATTATTTTGGTAAACTAGACTCTTGTTTCTGTTCAAAGCCTAACGAAAATGACCAGAAATTATTGTTCTCTAAGTGCTAGCAATGGTGCGAGTATTTGCAACTTTTGCGAGTTGCGGATAGTTGAAATTATATACATTGCTTCATTGGTGGTGTTATACAACTAATACAACTGTATGATAGCTCTATTTCTTGATGCAATTATTGGATCCATTTTAACAGAATACTATAATTCAATGATGGCTGTGCCATTCTTTGTAATGTGTTTGTGAATATGCATATAATAGTACATGCTTTCTTGATAACAACCGTTGAATATGGTCCCATGTTTATATAGTTCAATATATTGCAATGACAATGAATTATCAGCATAGTGTTATAAATACATATTATTAAAGATCATATAGAACACCCTGGGATACATATTTACAAACAAAATGTTAAAGGTTACACTATCCAAATACTTGCTCTTTAGCTATTCTGCAATTTTACCAAAAATACTCATATCATATTATTCCGCGATTATTCGAAATAGCAGCAAATTGTTCCGTCAACTTTTACCACGATATAATTCACATAAGTTAGCACACTAATACAGGTGTTCATGATTTTACTTACAGCACACACGAGTGACAGTGTGAGGGCGTGAGCGGAAAACATTTCAATTCCATAAATTGTTAAGAACCAATTGTATTGAATATATGTAAACTATATGTTCTTTGTGTTATGAATATTTCACTTTTTTTAAAGTCATATCAGTATGCTGCTGTTTGACTTTTTTATTATGAAGGTTTCTTGTGTATTTCTGTGCATCTAGAGAAATGACCACTATAATTTTAGTTTTATCTACTTTGTCATTTTATTACGAATTATTATATAACTAATTCCGCATTTTATTTACTACATATTACTTAATATGTTCTTTTTCTATATTTCAGATCTGCTTACAAGTACATCTGAAAACCCTTTTACATGTCATTGCGCAAATAATAGGTCGGGTAAAATCTTCGTGAACTTGGGTTGTAATTTTTATATGGTGTGATCAGACCAGAAGTTCAGAAACCATAACATTATCAGTATGTTACATTTAGTTTGTTAGTTACTTAGTTAAAACCAAACATTAATGATGATGTAATATTATTGACGCATAGCTGAGAACAACCACGGCTTTATCGATAATATGCAAATACAATCTTATGGTAAACTGCAGGATGAAAATACTATGGTTGTTAGAGGGCATATTCTGTTTGGACGAGTTGTTTTTTTTTGTATATAAACGGACTTATAAATGACATTTCCCCATAAATAAAACAGTGTATAAACCCTTTTCCAGGCAGACAAGCACTATATATAATATCAGATTGATACAAGCGTTAAGAAGAAATATTAACAATGCAAAATATGTATTTTTGTTCTTTACATGTCTCCAGTGGGATTCGAACTTACACAATTTTCGCATAATTGAATGGGAATTTACTATAACGCAGTACCATTAGTGCGTATGGATATAGAGGTACTTCATGTATACTTCATTTATTAGGATTTTATTACTACTGCTGATGTCCTTGCGCCCGCCTAAAGTTATATCGGGACAACTTATTGTATTTATAAAATAAATATTGTATTGTGCGTTTTCAAAAACAGTAGTTGCCTGTTGAATAAAAACTTAATACCTATGCAAACATTAACAATATCCAGCATTATCAATATATGAGTTGCCATATAGTGTACGGACAGGATCTTGCACGTGTTTAAACACAAAAAAGTAAATACAATCAATGAATTTAACTTCTTAACACCCACTTTACAAAAAGTGATTCATAGTGATAACGAATATCTATTTGTGTAACATTTGACACAATTTTGTTTTACACACCAATCTGTTGATTCCGAATATGAAACACCGATTTGGTTTGGCCAGGACAGTAAAGCGGCACGGCGGGATCGATTTCTATTTTGGACACTGCAAGCACGTGTTTATCTTGACTACTGTTGGGATGCATTGTAATAGATGACGTATAGGTAAACTAATAAATAAAATATATGTGTACAATTGCAAGCAGGAACGGAACGCTGTAAGACGTTTGGAATGCTCGTTGCTCGTGAATCCGGTCCCCAGGTATCAACAACGTCGTCATCAAAATCGATATAAATGTAACGTTAGTTGTATTGTACATCTAACTTTGTCAAATCTTTATTTAATTCTTCCTTTTTTTACAATCAACTGTTTCAATACTAACAATTCGGTGTCTGAAATGTATTATCTATGCACATTACAACATTCTGTTGGATGCATTAAATTGACAGTGTTTTGTCTGTATTATTTTGAAGAATACTCCACAATCGCGTATGATACAAAAACGTGACCATCTCGTTTCACTCAGAGCGAAGATAACACGAAACAAAGTTCCCCCGACGGCATTGTAGGAAGTGTGTTATAGCGAATGTGAGGAACGTCAAGATGCCAACGATGTTAGCAGTTTTAGTCGTTATATACAATGGAGTTGTCTGTTGCGCATCACCTAACGCAGAGATTGAAGGTAATTCTTGGATTTCAAATTGTCCGTATTCGGTAGTTTTAAAATGTTCTTTACTAAATTTACAAATTAAATACATTCAACCCGTACAAACTCATGTCAGACTGTACATTAACATGTCAGTCGTTATCGTATACAGTCTCAAACTTTACTTCTCGTGTTTTGAAGTTTAACATGTTTAACGATCAATATTATTGCAATAAAGAAGAACATGTTCTCATTGCTATGAAACGCAATAAGTGTGACACCGACGAATTGCTTCTTAATGTTGAACTAACAGTTGAATTTATATCCAAATATTTTTTTTATACGCATGTTATTAAAATGTTTCAAAATTAGCGTCATATTATTGTTGAAAAAAAAACAGATATTATAAATATATCTGGTTAAAGTTGTAGATCAATCATTTTATGTTGGTCCATACAGTTAGAGTACACAATTTTCTTTAACCTCTTTATTAAGAATGGGTGAGTATTTATTGTATGAACATATCTCGTTCACAGCGTGTCTAGATGGACGTTTTGTAACATTTTATCAAAGATTCAACAAATACAAAAGTAGTGTACGTAAATGTGCAAAATAGCACTAAGGATGTAAGATAAAAACCGAAAATTTATTTTTGTGTATGCGCAATCACTTTTTGATATTGATTAAATACAAACACGAAACGAGTCAATACTGTGGCTCATTTGTGATGTGGTGTTAGCCTCTAAAAACACATCCATCGTTTATACAGCTTTATTATAGTACCGATGGCCGAGAAATGAAGGCAAGAGCTTAATTCAAATTCAAAGAATACCGTTCCAAATCCCGCTCGCGGCGGCTTAATCTGTTCGTTTTATTACATTCTAAAAGTAGTATATTTGTTGTATAGGCTACTTCAGCTTTTAATTTCTGATATTTATCTCTATCAATTTAGGCCATTAAGTAATATACTTAAAAATGCCAAAATATGCGAACTAGTACCTTTAAAAACTCAGTATGTATTTTCCTATTAATTTGTCACAGATATTTGTGTTCGTTGAATTTACGCTTTAAACACACGGTTAATGAAACAGATAACAAATACTCTGTTTGGTTTATAAAGAAAACGTTATCAAATGGCCTTTAAGGCGGTGTATAGAAACATATTGCGCTACCGAAATTCAACCACATGGTCTCATTTGTACGTGCTTGTTAATTTTATACCGGAATAAACATATACATGTTTATAGCATTTTTCCTGTTAATTTTTAAAAGGGTCGGTTAACTGATTTAAACCATTTTTCAAATATGCCTCTATTTAAATATAGTTTTAATATAATAAAAAAACGAACGTAAGATATTAAAACAATAATCAAATATGTGTCCCCCCAATATAATTAATATTCTTAATGTAATATATTTCGTTGTTACATGTATTGCATGTAAACATAATGGTACAACAGCGTTTTGCAAATTATATTGTATTGCTGATGTGCATTGTCTTCCAGATTGTCCCGATGTTATCAATCATACAAACTGGGAAACCATTGGACCTAATATTCAAACTATCAAGATAATGCCAGGTCATGCTTTCGTCGTTGTCTACTGTCAGACAGGTTATCAAGAATACCTGAATTTGAGCCGAATATATTCAGATCACTTCCCAATCATGTGCAGAAATGGGTCTTGGGACGTCATAGCAGAATGTCAAGAAAAAGGTAAGTACAGGCGCATAAAACAATATAAAGATAGACCATTGTAAAAACCAGAAACACATAAACGTCCCAGAATAGGACAAAATATTCTAACACATCAATAACAATTTTAAGGCAAAAACACAGACTTGTGTGATACGTCGATTTGAACTTGTTATGTTGTTATGTTTTTGTGGAATCTGTAATTGTTTTCTTTGTGCATGTTTTAACATAAAGACAATAAAAGTTATTTATTATAAAACATGAGGCCCACACCACATAGAGGGTGATACAACGTATTGTAAACCCTAGTTTTGTATAGGAATTCGAGGTTCACCTTCCCATATCGAAGGTTGATAATAGTTAAAACATTTATTTTTTTTGCCATGTGTTTGTTTGTATGCCAAACATAACAAGCAGTAACATCGTTTTACAATTACTATAAAACGGCAGAATCAGTACTGAGGATTGACAATACGTTGCACTGTCCTCTACGGGATGCGATATTTATGTTATTATACCAAGAAAAATACGTAACGTATTAATCCACCCGAGTCGGCCGTGGTTCAAGGCCTGTTTACATCAAGTGCCATCATATTGCAATCTTCATCTTTGACGGATTATTTTAATCATTTGTTTATAGAAAACATTGATTGGTCCTTCACAATTCTCACGTTCGTTAACTAGTGGTTTAACAGCAGAATCATCTTTTGTCTTCCATATGAGTTAAATACTGATAGGACGAATGAGCGCGTACAGCTATATTAAGATGTGCTAAATTTACTAGATGGCGTGTGCTCGACAGAAATATTCTACACCACGTGTGTTGAACTGAACAATAAATAATAATACATATGAACAGTTTCGTGTCACACCGGATGGATTAATTTATTTTTCATTCAAAGTTAGTCTTGGATATTTATAACAAACTATATGATGATATGAGTCCAATATGCAAACCAATAGTCTGTGTGACTCATGTCCGTTGCACTTGATTTGCATTGGAAAACAGGCTTATTAGTGTATTGTGAAATCGGTGGCATTGGTTTCTTGACATTTTATTTGATTTGTGTCACAGTTGTTTTGAGACCGATGCATAAAAATGAACTAAAAGACTGACTTAACAAGTCGCACATTTGAAATGATGCGGGGAGCTCCGAACAGCTGTTCTGTATGTTATATTGATTTTAGTTATATGACTTGTCCTTAAGTTGCTGTGGTCTTGTTCTCTGTGGCAATTTCGTCACAATACTTTTAACTGACATTGTTAAGATTAGTGTTTGTGTATATAAACATTCCTTATCCGGTAAACACTAGGTTCCATGCTTCACCATAAATCAAATGTTCCCTTTAACCGATATTTCCATTCAGTGTTAATGGAATGTCCGAAAAATTCGTAATTGGTGCATATAAACATTAGTGTAGTACAAAATAAGTGTAAGGTAAGATGTATTATATGTTTGCCTTAAAAATAAACATATGTTTATAAAACATAAACATTGTGAACAATTTTATTATGATTATGAACTATAAGAATAAAAATATGTTTCAATTTAAGTATTACAATCGTTATATATATCATAAAGCTGTAACAGCGCAAAATGTATTCGAACACGATTGAATGCAATATTTAACAATGTTTACCAATTCAATACCATTAACTATAAATGAAAATACAGTTACATACGTTTTAGTCTGGGAATTCGTATCATTAAAATTAAGTTTGAAACAATATTTTCAATCTTCTTTGCCTGACTTATTTTCAACAAATAAGTTCCATTTCATGATTTTGTACCATGATATTCATCACTTACTTCAAATATGCAAAGGTAAAATGCATGACGTTACAATAAAATACCAACCTATTAAGTGAAGGAATATCTCACCATAAAAGCAAAGATCATATTGAGCAAAACTAGTTCATCCATTATTCACACACACGTACACCCTCTCAATCACTGGTTGGCAGTATCCAATAATTATCAATAGGGTTAGTAGCGTATACCGTTATCCTAAGTTCATAATAATTTCTTTCCTTAAGTTTTAAACGTTGATAATTTATATATNATTTTCCGACATTATTTAAAGGAGTATACGGTATATATATCGAGTTAGATTGATAGTTTGTGAATCCAGTAGAGATATCTAGAAATATTATACATACTATCAAGTGCGCATAGAGGTCGATACGCAAAATACAGAACAACCGGAATGACGTATAGAGTGTACTACATAGGAGGATGACTGAAAAAGTAGATATCTGTGGTACCTATAAAATCATCACGAGAACATTTCTGTTTGTGTAGAAATTATTTAATGAATTAAATCATACTACACTATTAAACGATTTTCGATTATTAAACATAACATAAAACAAATAAATAGTTTGATAACAAAATAACCTTAATAATCGATAATAGTTAAATAATCTAATATGACATAAAAATACATTTATTTATACACTAAAAGAAATGTTATCGTGATTATTTTATCTGTAAACATTTGTAAACTGTCTCGAAGTTAAAAAAATGACGAATTTGCTGAAAACCTAACAATTTTCTATAATTTATGTATGCTATCTAGAAACAAATGAATTCAAAACTAAAAAAGGATAAGGGCTTAAACAAATACACAAACTTCCAAATACGATCATTTTTAACCAAAACCGACTTGCGCTGAAAATCAAGCGAATTTTATGTTTAGTGGGGATTAACCGGGGCGACCGGTGCGTACGCTGTGTTTGTCCTGTATAGTTAATCCGGAAACACTGCGACTTCATCAGGCAAATACGGATGGATATCACAAATGACTGCGAAAACGTTGCTATTTACTTAGCAGACGGGTGCAGAACAGAATTAATAGACAGAAATGTAACTTTTTTTTATTTTAGCTTAGTTTGTTCTTTTAATATATCCCAAGTATGGTTATACTGAACTTAGTGTTTTGGTTACATTCTACTAGATAGTTAGCCTAAATATTTCCCTCATCGNTATATGCATTTTACCACGACCCGCAACTTGTTTGCTATACACAACGAAGAAAAAAGTCTAATGTATCGTGTAACAAATCATGGTAAGAGACTTGTGTTGTGAAAGTTGCAGAAATTCCATAAAATAATTTTATGAAATGCACGTGCTTAAACGCTTGATCTAGCAAACGTGACAAACATTTATTCTGTCTGCATTACATGTACATTTTCGTGGAAAAAAGGTTAAGTCTATATTAAAATAGTGTCACTATTAAACAGACAACGTATGTGTACATTCGTGGAAGAATCGCAAAAAATCACGGCTAAGTGTTGGTTATGTTGTTTAAAACCATTTGCATTGCGGTCTATTGCTTGTGTGTGTTGGTTATTTCGTTTAAAACCATTTGCATTGCGGTCTATTGCTTGTTATCATACCAGCCGGGCATTACAGCCGGGCTAATGCCCTCGCTGTATAATTCCTACTCATCGGATCTCAAAACCGTTGCCTACTGCTGCAATAACAATCACTGTGCCGGACGTTATATCTTAAATATACTAAGTCATACAAATAAACTCACTGTTGTATAAAGTTCAGAGTACTATCCAATAGAGGAAACCCACAGACGATATTGTTGATTGTTGTTTTTGTATGTTAGTTGAAACAATATTTTTTGTGTCATTTGCAGTTCACCTATATCCCCTGTAATATTCCGAGCCGTGGGTTTGATAGGGATCTGTTTGAAGCAACTATAGACGGATGCACATGTCAAGTTGAATCTTGCACACCGAACATAAGCTGTAGCTGCGTGAAGTATGGATTAAACTATACCCAAGACGGTTTACTAATGGATGATGGCTTAACGCCTAGTAACAATATTGTGTTACAAGAATGTAACTCATACTGTGCATGTTCCGAAGTTTGTCCAACGCGGGTGGTTCAGAAGGGAATTAAAATCAGAATGGAGGTTTTTGGGAGTGTCGGAAAGGGGTTAGGTGTGAAAGTATTGCAGACTGTACGGAAAGGTCAGTTCCTTTGCGAATATGCCGGAGAAGTGTTGTCGAAAGCGGAAGCTAGACAGAGGATTGATACCATGAAATATAGTGACATGAACTTTGTGTTCATTATCAGGGAATACACATCATCTGGCGTGCTCTGTACTTACATTGAACCACGTTTTAAAGGGAACGTTGGCCGTTTTATTAATAACTCTTGCGAGCCAAATTTGGCTGTGCTTCCTGTGAGAATTGTGACAGCGGTGCCCCACTTATGTCTGTTCGCTTAAAGAGATATCAGTCCAGGAGAAGAAGTGTCTTATCACTACGGACATTTTGAACCAGATCAAATAGATATGGATAAACTGAAATCATGTTTGTGTAAATCTACAACCTGCACAGGGTTTCTTCCAACAGTGAATTTAGATACAAACTTCGATATTTAAGGATGCTTATTATAGTGATAAGTTATTATGATGATGATGATGATGATGCTCAAGTTGATAATGATAATAATAAAGAATTGTGAACTGCGCAAACTAATATAAGTACTTTTTATTTCCTCCTCATATTACTTCCTTTTGCGCTTTCAAGGTGCATGTTCACTACAGCAACCCTGTGTTATTGCCCACAATACCCAATTATGTTGATAGCTAAATCGTTAATTCGTTCCATGGTTTTACTTAAGTTCGCGGCTGAATATGGCTACATTCACATGCCAAAAACAGTATGACATATCAAGGTAGTCATCTAATCATCGTCACTGCGTAGACGCATTTGAGATAAATATATATTATTTTGCTAACCACTATTGTCATTACGTTCCTTTCTGTATGACACTCAACGGATGTAATTTCACTATTGTTTGTTACCAAAATATTAATGTACGTCTTTATTGTATTGTTATACTATATTGTTAAACACCGTTAAGGATAAAATGTTGCACAAAATAATATTTTATTAGTTAATATGTTTTAACAATTGACGTTATACCGGTAGACATCAAAGAAAGCCCCGTTAAACACCTGCCGACAACAGTACTGATTGTAAAATAGGTATGCACATGTGTTCACATACATTTGATAGTAACGTTAATATTAAAAAGTAGCATTAAAGGGACCTGCTCACGTTTTGGTATATTGACAAAATTGAAAAAAGAAATGTTTCAGTTTTGCAAATTTTCTTTGGATTGATGATATTTGCGAGGAAACAGTACTACTGAACATTTACCATGCTCTTAAATATCCATTATATTCATCTGTTTACGATTTAACAACCTGAAAATTATAAAGCGTTACAAACACGAAACGATTGAATAATTTGGAGTCTGTTGTTATCGTTATATTTTGTGACATAACGAGGGTTGCTTATATGAAGTATAAAATACACCTCGTATTGTGTTAGCACGGATTGCCGAGTGGTTTAAGCACTAGACTTTTACTCCAAGGGTCAGTGGTCAGTGTTTTTTTTCATTCAAAGTCGGGGCAGGTATTCGGCCCCATTCCCAATGGAAAAAGGTATATCTTTTTATACGCCCGTTTTTTCAAAACGGGATGTATTACAGTTTCACTCTTGGCGGGCGGGCGGCTGCGGCGTCCACAGCGGTGTCCGCTCTCTAATTCAAATAGTTTTCATCCGATCTTCACCAAACTTGCTCAGAAGTTGTATCTTGACAATATCTAGGTCAAGTTCTAATATTGGTCATGTCGGGTCAACTACTAGGTCACGAGGTCACTAAGTGCATTTCATGCATTTAGCATGGTGTCCAAAACCTTCAAACGGGCGTATCTTGTGACAATTTGGCACTCTTGTTCCCATGTNAAAAAAAAAAAAAAAAAAAAAAAAAAAAAAAAAAAAAAAAAAAAAAAAAAAAAAAAAAAAAAAAAAAAAAAAAATCAACACTTAGTTTGTCTCTCCCATCCAGCTCTATAAGTTGAATCTCAGTTAATATAATATTGAAAACACTTAATTCTCAATTTCATTCAACACATTCAACTAGAGAATAATTCTGATAAATGTGGGATGATTAAATGAATTCATAAATGGATATACCAGAAAAGGTAAAGGATTTTGCATAACAGTTTATAGTGGGTATATATTAAAATATACATAGCCTTTTAAGTTATTATTCGATGGAATTTCATCATATGTATGATGCTATAAATACTATTAATATGGATGGATTGCATTGGATTACATATCGCTTACGCATAAAAATACGCTGTTCTGAAAATAAATAAAATTGGTAATTATTACGCAATTGAATAACTGACAGATACAAGTCAGAGTTATATCGTTACATGGGTTTTTGAGCGCATGATTGCGATGGATACCACTTCGCTTGCGCCGTACAATTAGAGCCAGTGTATTCGAACTCAACTGACAGACTCAAGTCAGAATTATAACGTTAGCGATGGATTCCATGTCGCTTTCGTTAAAAATTGAAATCACGTGTATTATAACTCAAATGACAGAGTTAAGTCAGAGTTGTAAACGTAAATTTGTACATACATAACATAGCACTGCATTACGATGGATTCCAGGTCGCTTGCACTGCGAATTTGGATAAATATAAATAAACTGACAGATTTACGTTTGAGTTATAAAACGTTTCAGGTATAAATAAGCGCATCATTGCGATGGATTCCACGTCGGTTGCGCTTTATAATAAGAGAAGAAAATTATTTTTCTGAACCGACAGATTCCAGTCAGGATTACTACATTATACATGTTTAAGCAACGCATTAATTATTGCGATGTTTTCACGTCGCTTGCACTTTTAATTAAGTCAGAATTATTATTTAAATGAGTAAAAATATTACAATTTAAAAAGTTTATCTGAACTGACAGATTCAAGTCCGAGTTAAAAAGACATGGCTTGTCTTATTTATCGAGTGATTTATTGCATATGCGTCGTGAAATATTGTGCAGAACATTTCATTAAACTCATATGGGGTAGATACCATGCCCACATCGCATCAATTGTAAATGGTTCCCAGCTTCAGTTGGCGAACGGCCAGGGCGGAAACGTCAGCGCAAAACGAACTGCACAGAGCGAAACTGGGAATATTTTCCAGCGGTTGGCCAGCATGGGCAATGAAACCGTAACCAAAGAAACATCCGTCAAAAATCAGTTACAGTCCATAACCACTGCACTGAAATCGCTTTCGGACGAAGTAGCCTCATTAAAACGAGCATTTACCGAAAGTGACAAACATTGAGGCCAAGAAACGGCGATTAGTCACGGCCACAAGCCCTTGTGATTCTGAGTCATCTTATTCGGAGGATTACCTTAATGTTACGTAATGTACATTATTGTACATTGTAATATATAAATGGACATAATAATATACAAATAATAAAAGAATTTTGCTCATCGTACATTATTGTGTTGTTGTTGTTATTGTTGTAGTATAAATAAACTAATTTGGGAAATTGTAAATACATCCTTTATCATAATATATATACTTAAAATAGAATCTTGAGAATTGTTATTAGTTCTTGATCAACAATTTGGCTTGTAGGTCAACATTACTTCAAACCAATACATAACAGACATAACAGGTCCCGATATAGATGTAATGAAATTTAAATAATTGATTATATATGTGTAATTCCAATTTCCCAAGATACTTAACAGATGCAAGTTCGGATTGTATGTGTATTGGGGTTTGCATAATTGATTATAGAAGTGTGGTTTCAATGTGGTTCGGCCATCGGGAACATATGTGGATATGATCGGGTATGCTTATTAAAGCAGGTCTCCTGTTCCCAAAGGTTATTATCTGCATATGGTCATCACGAACATATTGGTCGAACACGGATAATTGGGTATTGCACCCTTCTGCTGTGACATGTGATAGATGAATGAGCATCCATCCAATCAACAAGAGTTATTCAAGGGTGGGGTTTAGTGGATCAAAGGAGAAGTACAATCAACCAATCAAGAAGGGGATAGGAAATATCTAAATTTTATGTTCATGTACCTTGGAATAAAATACTGTGTGGTTGTTGTAAGATTCATTCTGCACCTCAGATCTATAGAACTCTCTGATAGACTGATAGTTTTGAATCACTTTGTATTGTACTCTACTTAAGTAAAAGAATAAAAAGCACTTGGAAATTATGCAGATACTTGTCTTCTTTAATAAAATAGTGTTAGAATAAGTGGCTTTTGTACATTTATAATTACATTGACGCAGACCAGGCATTATCAGAAGGGGCCCCAGATGGGGACCAATGGGCTGATATTGGTGAATTTATCCAAAATGAACAAGAAACAGGGGAAGCAATTGATGACAATTTGGCGAACCTGACAAACAAAGCTTTGCGTTCGAAGTTTAAACAGCATCGTATCAATGCACTCAAAGAAAGAAATAAAAGACCAAAAAACGTAGAAATCTTGCAAGTTGCAAAAGTGGATGAAGTTCTTTGGAAACAACTTAACAAAGACACAAAAGCATATGATTTTGCTATGCAAAAAGCACAAAACAATATGTGCATGGCATTGGTTCCGACAAACAAAACACTGCAACTGTTGTCGAAAAAGGACACAGACATGCACAAGGTGAAAGAATGTGTTGCCAACACGTTCAAGATTTTGACCAGCGCCATCGCTGAATCCAATGGCGCTCGCATGGAAAAAATCAAAAGAGATTAAATTCCAATGTTTAAACCATTATGCAACAATGAACCATTGGCCACTCAACTTTTTGGCAATACTCTTTAGGAACGCATCAAGCAATAGAAAGATTTAAAACTCCAGGTTACATCTGTATCAGTCAAGAAACCGTTTTTACTGAAGACGGGAGGGGGGCAATACAAACGAGGTCCGCAGCTGAGCCGGGGCCATCACGGGAACCAAATGGCATCCTTTCACGGGAAGCAAACGGCATCCTTCCTCCCGAAAAACAGACCAACTTGGAATAGGAAACAAACACACGTCCAGCGAAACAACAAAAACAAACAATAAATGTAGGTAAAATTTGACAGTTACAATAACTTATAAGGCGGAAAATTTTCAAGCCGGGAAGACGGCGGAATACATCCATGCATGGGAAACTATTACGTCAGATAACTGGGTATTAAACACAATACGAGGTTGCAAAATAACACTTAATTCTATTCCCTTTCAATCTAAGATACCAAAACCTATCACATTTAATAAAGAGCAGTGCAGCAAAATAAACGATGAATTGTCAAGATTTTATCATGTAGCATCATAGAAAAGGTTGAAAATGATGACGCTGGTGAATTCATATCCACTATTTTTATCAGACATAAAAAAGACGGTCGCGTAAGAATTATTTTAAACTTAAACATGTTTAATGAACAATACGTGAATAAGAGTCATTTCAAAATCGAAACTCTTCAATCTGCACTAAACGCTATGAGAAAAAACTGCTATTTAGCATCGGTAGATTTTCAGATGCATATTATTCAATCATGATACGTCGAAGCGACCGAAAATATTTCAGATTCTTTTTTTAATGGTATAAAATATCAATTTACAGCATAAGTGATGGGATAATCTTGTTGTCCCAAAATTTGGACAAAATTAATGAAACCAGTTTTCGCTTATCTCATATCGCTGGGACATATCAGCGTATATTTCATTGACGATTCCTGCTTAATGGGCGAATCATTAGAGGCATGCGCGATAAAACCCAACTTTATGCACACATAAAGTTTTTTTATGTCATTGTGATATTTTTTCTTGTTCAGTAGAAGTTATTCTCAATACCTTTGTTAACATGCTAAATGAGTGTAGTGTAACTTTAAAACCATAAGGCATGTGTTTTGTTAATCAAATCAGAATGCTTCCTTCTTTTCTAATAACATTTCGGCTAGTCTGGGTTAAATTTCGGTTCGTGCAGTTTTTTGATTTACAGACGGTTTCGCGCCCAAGTATTTTCGCATCCTTGTTATTTCGCCCCCATGACGTTTCCGCCCTCGTCATTTCGCCCCCAATTTTAATTTGAATAAGAGGATATTAATCACGTCAATGATTGAACTTATAGTCTAGATCGAGTAGTAAAAAAAACAAAAAATGAATTACTAATGTTCGACTCCGATACACCCCTAAAAATGTTTTATGACACAACTTATAAAATGGGGCACTTGTTTCTTAGTGTTCTGTCATATCAACATATTTTGTTTGAAGGCAATAAAATAGTGCCCGTTGCATTCATGATGCACGAACGNTAGACTCATTCGTATGTATGAAATATTCAAAATAACTTTTATCAGGAAAGTGATACATAAACCAGTTACCAAGTGATTGATTTTTTGCAAATGTGTTATTCGCAGAAACGTTAAAAAACTTAAGAATTCTTAACGATAACCTGTAATTTTGGAAACAAAGTACATGTATCTGCAAAATTTGACTATTGTTGAGTAACGACTAATGGTTTCTTGTATATCTCGCTATTATAACAAAGTTCATAATTAAATCGTTATAATGTTTATTATTTTAACTAACCCTGTAGATTCGTCACATAACATAGTTCAGTACCGGCGTGCTAGAATTATTCTTTGATCTATTGATCAGTGTAAGTCTTGTTGTGTGTCAGCACGCATAATACCACTCTGTATGTTCGAAACAACATATACATATAATAATTAGTCGCATTGATTATTCTTTAATTTGTTGCATGGCTGTTTGTCAGAAAAAAATATGCCAGTTATCGTTCAATGACAGTTTAATAAATAGATCCACATAATGCAGTGATTCCGTGCGGTCATTGGCATCTTTAACCGAATAATTACTTCACAAGAACTGCATGTACACGGTTTCATACACAGTCGATTTACATTAACAAGAGATGTGTAACTTTGCTTCATTTTAGAAGAGAGGTGTACTTTGTTTCGATCGTTGTTCATTAGTGTTTAAACAGAACGTCATATAATATTCGTTAATAATTAGGTGTTTGAAAGTCTGTTATGAAAACTCTGGCAATTGCCAAACATCGAAATAGTAAATTCGCAAACATTCTTCAAAAAGGGGTTCACCTAGTCTGTGTGTAGCAAATATTAGAGCACATGTGCAGTTGTTTCTTTCACTTACCCTACATGACCCTTCCAGAGTTGCCAGACGTAGATTCATAGCGTCTGGTATACGTTGGCACATTGAAATGTACGTCATGTTATTTTAAAATACAAAAATATGCGCACAATGTCTGTAATCTGATAAACAATGAAGGCATATATGAATATGAATACATTTAAAATACAGTGCACATGGCTAAGTTGGATATGCAAGTTCTGGCACAAGACAGAGCGATGCACTAATGAGCATCATTGCATTATATTGTTTAAGACATCTGGTTGTATCGCGTAGGTTTATTAAGGACAGTAGACATACCTGGACAATCTAATTATCCCCCGTCAAAAGGCGTATGGATAAATAAATATCAGGCGTCATTTCGTGCGTGCGTTCGTTCGTCACACATGTCTGTATGCGAACCCTGCTATAGTTTGTAAGCGAGTTTCGTCATTCTTTATAGAATCCTTTTTTTTCTAAGTTCTACAGCTCATATTTCAAGGTTTTGCAATTGAGTTATGTTAAAAGAGTTATAACCATTTTTTTATAACATATTGAAGCTGATATGTGTCCAACTCCTACATTGTGGTTGCGATTGTTATCAAACGTTTATATACATGTAATAATTCTGTGCAATGGGTACAGCGCAAATTGTCAATTTTTCCGATATCGTTAATTTAATAAGTTATTACCCTTTGTTGAAAATATTTATAAAATCTCCTGTGCGCAACTCCTCCTATATTTTGCTTGCGAGTTTCGAAAAACGTTTATAGAGTAATTATCAATTATTGCTTCGATGCATTGTGTCTGGATTTTAGATTTGATTGTATTATTTGGGTTTTATTTGTTTTTTAAGTTAAACGTTACTGCGGCTGTTTTTGCAATGTGATTTTAATTAAACAATGATACAATAATAATTAACATGTTATGATCATAGGACAAAAAATGCAAAAGCCTTGCGATTGCATTTTTAATCTGAAAAATGCAATTGCTATTTTTTTACTGTTCCATTTCGACAACAATATACCCTTGGCGGGAAATACACTGTCTCTGGCAACGTGTTCTCAACGAAACAGTCAATTATTATTATTAACGATTATAAAATAAAGAATCAGAGTCGCAACCTATGTTTCATATAAAAATATACACTAAACAAAGTAAATCGGCAAGAAATGTACTCAATTGTCTCTTGTAAATAACAGAGTATATGCCGCCATAAACACTTAACCACCCTCAATACATAATTAACGGAAGCCCGGCGCGATGTACCGCCTACAAGTGATCCGTCGCACAGATGTTAATCGTTATGATTCCTGGATTAAAACCCACGTGCTCGTGTCTTGCTCGGGTAATTAAATTAATAACAAACTATAAGTCTAGCCCGTTTAACTGGCTAAAACAGGATTAAACTATGTGTAAAAGCCGTATATGTTCCTGTGCTTCTAAGCGTAAACACGCATTTAATGTATTTTATATCAATATAAACATGCTCTATATCAGGACATTTCAAAACGTAACATCGCAAAGTTGAAGCATACTTTTACTGAAATATTTTAGTTAATATAGGACTATTGTTATTCTAGAAATTATCTGGAAGAAATTCTTGATACAACACAGGCCATAACACAATAGTTAAAGTAATTAAAGTTTGGCTCATCGCCATGGTGCGGAAAATGACAATAAAGTTAGGGGTATAATGGGTCTAAAGACTAGTGGACCTAAACCTAGACCCAGAATTTAGCACAAGGTATACAAGTATCGTTGTTCATCGAGTTCAAATAGCAATAAGGGTGTTAAATATCAAGTTCACTTATCAAATCACAACTTAATTCCACACAGATACAATTGTCGCTCCCTAGACGTCACGTGATGTCTAGCGTGCTTACGTATGTCGTTTCCCCACGTACACCTGTCTTTAGTACATATTTAAAATCAGTAGATTACGTATTCCGCACGAGTCTAATTGCACAATATTCTCACATATAAGAGACTCCGTCAACAACTTTCAGTTTTCATTTCATATCACAGATATTGAAGACTGCAAAACGTTGCTATCACTAAATGATAAAATTGCAGCAATAAGCTTATTAATAAGGGATACATATGAGATTATCAAGTGTTCGATACCCGTCCAAACAAACATTCGTTAGATAAACTAAGATCAAATCACTCGATAAACTAGCAGACATATCCACTTATATATGCATATCTTGCAAAATGTATTATCTTTTAAAAAGATATGGGCACTTAAGCGATACAAATCCATCAGTTCATAACAAACAATAAAACATAATTAATTTCCAAGATCTAAGGTTTCAAAAAAAATGTTTGCATTATCATATATTTCACAAATTAATTATAAACTATATCTGGTCCAGGTACCGGATGTGTGATAGGCTATCGCAAGCGTACCTAATGACATGGCCAATTTAGGCACTTTAGTCCATCTCAAATCTTCAAAAATACCTGTTATCGAGAAAGTGATACTTTTGATCAGTTTTACCACTTACCGAATGATAGATATCGTTAACACACTTGGATAACGCTTCTATCGATCGCGCCTTACCGCTCTCTTTAAAAGAAAAAAAAAACACTTAACCATTCTATGCAGGCAGTTATTTAAAAATAAACTAGTATTACGTATTTTGTATTTAATAACGTCTTTGGAATTTCACTATTTCTATAGTTTAATGAAATAATGCATCGTTGACGTAATGAAAAGAAGCATACCATGTATGCCAGTGCCTTCAAATAAGTCATTTGTATACGACCAATATCTTTTTAAGAAATAATTAACTCTCATTTATTTGTTAATAAATTTAATAGATCATAACAGAAATATGCTTTTATATGGAACGGATTTGAAATTGATAGCGTCGTACTGTGACATTAATAAAGCAGTTAAATAATTTCCTTTGACTAAAAAGTTCGAATGATGTGCAAGGCAGCGGTTTGCTTTTTTTGTGTTTCGTTTATGTAACATAGCACCACATCAATACGTGGGTCAAATTAAATGATGCTAACGGATAATTGTTAAATATATTTTGCCAAAATAATCACTGATTTCGCGTCTGTAAATTGTGCACATGTTTACTATATAATTCGAATTAAGTATATTACCTATTGACTCCTGTTATAAGAGATAATAAACCTCTCTGTATTTCATTTTAAAACGAGAAAATTGTCATGACCCACCTTTCATAAACATTTGTATTGAACTTGTGTCGATTTTAATTAACCAATATCTGCCGATAGCCACATACATTCGGTCTTTTCGTAATTAACGTCGAGCAAGAGTTGGCGTTCGTGTGGGACGGTTTCGGGTAAACAGGTAAACAGGGCAGGGCAGGTATAAAAGTTTGTAAGATATGTATGGAATGATTTGTACATGGCAAAACATTTGTAAGAATTTTTGTTCTTGCTCAATTATATCCTCTTTTCTCATTTATATTTCTAATTAATAAAAACAACTTCTGTCAATATTAAAGATTTCCGATGATATTAAAATCAGAAAATTAAAGTTCAACACGTGTGTATCTAACCTTCAAATGCGTACATTTCTTCTTTTATCCATTTAATAATCTCTTAAATTACTTCCATTTTCATTTAAAAATCTCTTAACATTTCTATTTTTATTCATTAAAGAGTCTACCGGTATTTATCCNTATGGTCACTATGTCAGACTATAACTGAACGCTCTTCATCCGTTAGACGACAACGCTTTCACTACAGATGCAGTTAAAATAGGCCGACTTTGACCGCGATTGACAGGCTGACTCCGACCCTGCCATACACTATTTTAACATTGTAAGAAACTTTAGAGGTTCATCTTTCCAACGGTACCATTATAATTTATATCGGAAGAATAATAATGCATAAATAACCATTTTTGACCTTTTCCGGGTTTTACCTAAAAGATTTCCGGGGTTTCCGGATATTTCCGGGTTTTATACCTTCCCCATTGATGCGCCCGCCTCTGAGCATGCGCATACATGGTTTTACATGCTATTTATAGTTGGGCGACGGTAGACCATCGTCCATATGTGCTTTCATACTAAGACTTCTTTAGTTAAAGTAATTCGTTTCATTTCATCGACGGCGACCTTGCTGTACAGTGGATATTAACGTCATAATTCATGCACATGGTTTTCTGGGAAACAAAGAAACTCAGACACACAATTTAGTGACGTCATCGCGTGATCAAACATGACTGCGCCCAGTACTTTAAAAGTACAGGTGTTCGGCCATTCGTTTGTGAGGCACCTTAAGGATTTCATCCGGCATGACACCACTCTACGTTTTGACTTGAATCTACATGGACATCCTTCAGTTCAATGCTCTGGATTCTCCGGTGCTCGCGTCGACGCATTACACGATAAGGTTAACCTTCCAACCGGAAATTGTTGTGCTGATTATTGGCATCAACGACATTTATGATTCGTCGTGTTCAATTATTGCTATGGCAAATAAAATTGAAGACCTGACAGCCGAGCTTGCCTGTGGCGTTTCAAAGGGTTTTGGGCAATTTCTTCCAAGGAAAGAAATTTTGCAACAGACGGATGCCACCTATCCAGCCGTGGACAACACCAGCTGTATAGAAACATCAGAACAGCAGTGGTCGCCGCCACGAAACGCATCCTCAGCAGCTGAGGTCAGAACTTACAGATATGTATTACTATTTAATGTTTGACGAGCTTAAAGCCGTCCGAGTTGATGTTGGTATATTTTCCCATTTTTGTTATGTGTCGTAAAAAAGAGATTATGAGTCAAAACGTGATGGTATTTATGTCAGATGTGCAAAATATTTGAACAAAATCGGTCAAGAAATGCCGAAATTCAGTACAAAGATAGGGCTTTTCAATTTCTGTCCATGGACAGAAATGATCTAAATTTAAACACGCGCGGGTCACATGTTAAACCACGTGACCATTGCATCATTGTTTTACAACGCCATTTGCCATGGAGAAACCGTGTTACTTAGTTGTTCTTCTTTGTTTTAAAAAGCGCGGACGTAGAAATCACGTGAAATTGACGCTCACGTGACCCAAAGCGTGCATACGTCCCAGGTTAATAATAGTCTTGAGGATTCCGTAATGTACATGATTAGGTTTCGTATTTTTGATGCTTTTGGCATTTTTTGGCACATTTTTTGGCGAAAATCAGTATGGAAGAGTTAAGCTTTAGAATGTATTTGACGAATACTGATAAATTCTTGTCAGTTGAGAAAACCAAATGGTTATGAGAAATATCAACTCGGCCGGCTTTAAGCTAGCTCTCTGCGTGATTGAGTCACCAGGCTCAGTTTAATTATACTATAATCAATGTCTTCGTTGGCAGCATCATGCCACATACACACTAGTAATTTTCTAGCCAGTCGTACTATTTTATAGAGGCCTGATTAACATTGTCAAACTATCTGGTTACTTTTGCTCGATTTATTTCACTGGCCTCTTGCTTATTATTATTTTATCACGGCATGATTTAGTTACCAGCCTCATGCTTTGTATTATATTTATGCGTGATTTAGTTAACAGCCTCACGCTTATTATTATTTAATCTAATCTTTTTACATTAAATTATTTTATCAATACATGATTCAGTTGTCCGCCACTTGCTCTATAATTATGTGCGAGTTACACAAATGTAAGGGAACTAACTGGAGCAGTTCTTGTGAATTGAACTATCAGATTTATCTCCCTTGTTGACAATGTAGCAACCAGCCTTGCGCTTATTATTCTTTTATATTTTTTTAGGCATGGTTTACTTACCAGCCTTATGCCATATCTTTATGCGTGATTTAGTTACTAGTCCCACGCTTACCAATATTATTATATTTCCTCATGAATCATTTGTCAGCCTTTAGCCATTTATCTTTGCGGGACTATCAGTCTCGTGCTTCTTATGTCTATTTTATCAGTTTATCTAATTAGGGTTAATCAATTGTCCTTTTATACACAATGTCTCGTACAGACATGGAATGTTTTTTTTTATCCCCTTTTGGAAAGTTTAATTATTGCATGG